>CM021108.1:63483697-63512248 GCA_007115665.2 Sequoiadendron giganteum | reverse complement strand
CAACAAGACTTTTGTTATCATCATCAATGTAGTATCATCATCAATGTAGTTGGGATTCCCCTTGACTACTATTATTGGTTGTGTGAGAGGAGGATATAGATTCATGATGTTAGATTGGTTGGATATGGATTGAAAATATGGGAAGAGATGATTAGAAGGAAAAATATATAATGAAAAGATAAATAGAGTGGATTAGAAGAACATGGAAGAAGGGATCTTAAGATTTGTTTCGATATCATAAGATCTTGGATGTGGAGGGACTAAAGCTTAGATTGGGATGCATATTAAGCTCAAATTGGGATTTGATTTAAGCTTAGATTAGGATTGGATTGAAGCTCAGATTAGGACTATATTGAAGCTCAGATTATGGTCTAGAATAGTCTAGGAGTGATAGGATTGAGAAAAACCAAAAATCAAAATTTTCAATTTTTTTCAGTTTTTTCTATATTGTAGTAAATCACATTTTTGGAGGTCTTCGAACCAGAATTTGGGGTTGAAACTTGCATCAGTCCCTAAAATTGGTTTGCTAAATGCACATCATTTTAGAGATTGAATTAGTACTCTTGGAGACCTTTCCAACGATGTAAATAGTTTTGAATTTTGAGCACCGAGTAGAAAGTTATGACCCCAGCAAGTCGGGGTAAATAAATTCCTAGTTATTTTTAAAATTTGATGGTTTGGGGATGAATAGGAAGAGAGGAAATGATTAGATTATGATTTTGGAATTGGAAAGATGTAGGATGATTTTGATAAGAAGGATTGACTCTCTGGATTTTGGATGGAAAACATATTTGCCTCTGTATGTCACAAGTTTGCCTGTTTAACTAGCAAGTTCACTTGTTTAGTTTACAAACTCGCCTATCCAGTTGAGAAAACTCACCTCTGTAGGTGGAAAGTTTGCCTGTTTAGCTAGTAAGTTCACCTATCTAGCTAGGTGACATAGGAAACATGGAAATTTTCCCTAGATGGAAAATTTTCCTATCTGGTGAAGCAGGTTCACCCAAGACTTGATGGGCACAGGAAACAAGTGAATTTGCTAAGCAAGTTCACCTATCAAGAAGAAAATTCACCCAAGAAGCTGAAAAAATAACCAGAGAAGCTAGAAAACTCACCCAAGAAGTTGACAAGCTCACCCAAGAAGCTGAAAATCTCATCCAAGAAGCTAGAAAACTTGCCCAAGAAGCTAAAGCCACTGAAGAATAGGCAAGTGTGACTTTAGGGATCACCTAATGGGATGAAAACTTCACCTAAACAGATTCAAACGGGGGCTCGATTGAAGAACAAGATCAGCAACGGACAAATGAATTCACCTAAATGGATCCAAATGGGGACTCAAATGAAGAATGGGATAGCAAATGGAGAAACGGATTCACCTAATTAGATCTGAATGGGGACTCAAACGGAGAACGAGATCACCAACGGACAAATGAATTTGCCTAAATGGATCCGAATGGGGATTTAGACTGAGAATGGGATAGAAAACAGAGAAATAGATTCACTTAAATGGATTTGAATGGGGGATTGGAGGGAGAACGGGATAGCGAACGATCAAACGGACACCAAAACGGACCCGAATGGGGACTCGGACGGACATAAGACTTGAATGGAAGGCAGGGTTGCCCTGTCACAAGAAAATTCACCCAAACTAAGGAGAAAAATTGTATATGTACAAGGAATAGGTGAATTTGATGAATGGGACTAGAACGAGAAAGCAAGATCGCCCTCATAATGAGAAACTTTTCCCAACAAGGTAGCAAATTCATCCAAGAAGGTAGAAAAATTCCCCAAGAGGTGAGAAAATTCACCTATTGCAAAAGAATGGGCAAATTTGATAGATGGGGAACTGACAGACTCGCCTAAGGGATGGAAAAATTCACTTGTTTTGAAGAATGGGAAAAAATGAGGTAGCCTAAGAAAGTGACTGACAAACAAATTCGCTTCTATAAGGGGAAAATTTTCGTCTGAAGGCAGGGGTGATTGTGGCATAGGATGATAAGCACAACAAACAACAGATGGAAGGCTAGACTGACTCAACTAAAAAATGAAAGCATTGGTATCGCACAAAGAAGAGACGCCAGGCAACACGATCTTAAAATTAGTGATATGGGTTCGCAAACTTGATGTAGGCCCACCACCTTGAGCAGAAAACCCACGATTAATACTCTGTGATATCGAGGTGGTTCTTTGGAGCACCCTTTCTCACGCAAGTGGATTGCTAGCATTCCAATGGCATAGGGTCATCAATGGACGCCACAAGCTCATCTTCATGCTCTCACTCAAGGACTATTATAGTCCACCATTAGGATTCCTATCTCAACCCAAGGGAGTATGTGGTGAGTAACTTTAGGGTACGGCCACGACTAAAACATGAGTTTCTATCTAGGCTAAACAAGGCTATCTCGGGCTTCTTCGATATATGCAAGGTACATGAGGCACAACCATTAACACCAACCCATCACAAGCATGAGTTGAGAGCCCAACGAGGTACTAGAAACTTAGACCAACACTTCATGTCTTATCTAGGTGTCACCCTAGCTTCGATGCTCCACCAGACATGATGTGATTGGATTGGGGTACAATTTTCGTTCTCCCCCCTTTATATACCCCACCAGTAACACATGGTTGGAATTGTCCCCCGGGTGATGAAATCTCAAGCATGTCCCGCTAAAGGAAGAAGATACTAGATGCATCAGCTAGTCCCTAGGCTCGTACATAGCGCAAGGGGAGATCTTAGACACACTAGCACCTCCTAGGTAGAATAGATTGGACTAGAGTAAACTATGATTTCTCGTCACCCAGTTTCACCAAATAGCGCAAGGGGATCAGATACGTCAATAGTCCACTCACAAGCATGGAAAACAAGTTAAAATTGACCCTTCAATTAAAGCTACGTGTGGCTAGATAGTATAGAAAAATGACATAAATACTAACTAAAAGATCTTGGACTGATCATTCTGCAGAAGATGCGTTAGTAGTTTTCAACTGTTGGTCTTGGAGGAGCGAGAAACCGCTACACAAAAAGTTAGTGAAAACTAGGAATACTCACAAATAGACAAGTTAGTAGGTTAGTATGTAAAACCAAAACCAAAACGATACTAAAAACTGAAGATCAAAGTCTTGGATTCACCTTAGATTCGCCTCTGTGTGAGGAAAATTCACCCTTCTAGATGAGAAAGTTTGCCCCTGTAAGTTGCAAACTCGCTCATTCTCACCAGTCAAGTTTGCCTGTTCTGAGGACCAAGGCAAGTTCACCCCTAATTGAAGAAAATTCACCCCAGAAGGAAAATTCACCCCTGTCAATGAGCAAATTCACCCCTAATGGAAAATTCGCCTGTTTGGAAAGGAAAATTCACCCCTATAGGTGAGAAAATTCACTCCTGATGGAAAATTCGCCTATCTAGCTAAGAAAATTCACCCCTGTAAGGGGAAGTTCATCCGTTAGTGCAGATTCTACTCTGTAAGTGAAGTTTGAACCTGTAAAACTCAAAGAACATAAGATGTAAAAGTATAGACCTATGATGTGGGTCCCATCGTGTGTGCCAGAAATGTGTGCAGTGTTTTTACCCCATCTAGAATGCAAGAAATGAACTCAAGAAAGAAGATAATAACAAAACAAACACTCAATATTGGGCTAAATATGAAACTCAAACTTGTAAATAAAATTCCAAAATATTACCTTGTTTGATCTTGATGGAGTTATTTGCTCCTTTTGATGGCTTGATATGTGTGCTCCTAGATCAATTTTGGCAGCATAATGGCTTGTTTATTGTTTGATTTGGATGTAAGGATGGCTATGAATGCAAGATGGTGATTGAAGGCTTGGGATGAATGTGATAGAGAATTTGGTTGAATGTGATAGAGAATGAATGCAAAAATGGCTAAGTGTTAGTCATTTAGCAAGGGAGATTGAAATGGATGGCCAAGATTGATTCTTGGGAGAGGATCAATGGTTGAGATCAAAGAGTTGACCAAAGGAATTAAAAATTTCTTTTTAATGTGCATGGGAATGATAAAAGGAATTTAATATTTCTTGGGAAAGAGAAAATGAATTTAACATTCGTTGGGGGATGAGAGAGGAATTAAAAATTCCTCGAAAGGACCTTGGGAAGACAAAAATGAATTAAAAATTGCTTGGGAGATGGGGAGAGTTGACCAAGGGGTTGATTAGGCTAGTTAATGAAAGATTAGAGGAAGGTTAGGTGGCTAATGAGGATTAGGAGCCAACTTGCAAAAGTTGGAGGATGTGACACATTCTAATAATGGATTAGAGATGTGCACATCCCTAACGATGGGATTAGGAGATGGATTAGGATTAAGTGTAGATTATGGGGGATGGGAGATAAAGGGAATTAAATAAATGGATTATTCATTTAAGTTTTGTAGGAAAAGGATGAGGGGTAAATTATTTAATTATTTGATTAAATACCTTAGGAATTTAGAGGACTTTAGGGATATTAGGGTGGGTGCATGGAAATGGGTAGCCAATTTGTGGTCACTTTTAATTTTTTTTTTGAAAATTCATAATGCACTCGCATTATGGCTTGTTGTGTCAATCCTGAGGCTCAACAACAACAAGCCAATAATGTGAGCGCATTATATCATGCTCGCGTTATTGTATTTTAAAAGAGAAAAACAAGTTAAACTCACTCATTTTGATTTCGAGTGTGTTTTTTCTTCTCCCCACAACCAAAACCCCCATTTTTTGCACTCGTGTTCTAGGAGGAGGCATTGTGCAAAAATACTCACCAACGATGGTTCCATGATGACGAGGAGGTGTGAGAGGTAAGGATTGTTTGCTTTTTGTTTCGAATTTGTTAGTTTTAGGTTGTATTTGATATATATTTGTTAGAATTTTTAGGAGATGCAAATCAACTTGCAAACCCTCAAAATCCTGAATAAGAAGAGCAACCAAATCCTCAAGAAAAAAATCAACCACAACAACAACCTCCTCCACCAATCACTCAACCCCCTCTTGGCACTCAAGAAATTGAGAACAAAAAAAATAAAATTGAGGATTTAATCAGTAGGTTGAGTGATCCAAATGGTTCAACTATAGAAAGAATGACCATAGAAAGTTCATTGAAAGATATGTTAACAAATGTAGATTCAATTAGCAAAAAAATAATTGGATTGAAAGATAGGAGGCAAGCAACTATGGATTATTATGTGAATAAACTATCATATAAAGATGTAAAGGATTTAAAAATTTCAAAAGGTGATTTGTGCTCATTATTCACTGACCCACACACAAATCAAAATCTTACCCTCAATGTGAATAGGTTTCCTATTCATTGGTGCCACCACAAATAGATTAGGAACTAGTTTTATGATATGTGGTACATGGTCTTCGATTAACCACCGTGCAACAATTGTGAAATACAACAATATTTCCTTAGGAAACTATACAGTGAGTTCATATTGAATAAAATCCCAAATTATTTTGATATGAGGAATTTCCAGGGGAGACATGGGGGGTTGGCTCAAGATAGACCTGGTGCACACTCAAATACTACACGACAAGGTAGACGAGCTCTCACTAGGCCGCCTTGTGATCACTTTGTTATGCCTTCCATCATGAAGGAAAGTGCCAATGTAGAGACATTGCAGGCAATCAACACTTTGACCTAGAGTTTCATCCATCATACTAGCTCTATTCTACAACAATATCCAAGGGAGTCTTTGAGTGGTGGCCTTCGAACCCATGTGTGTCAATTTTGTGGGGCAATGTGTTTATATGACCCCATCAACACTCAGGAGGCTGCTACACAGGATCCATCTATAACTATGGAGATGGAGAGGGAAACTAACATTTTGCATGAGGCATATGGCATTGATAGTCAGGTAAAAGTTAGCATATTCATTAAATTTAATTTATTAAATTTTGATTTTGAAATGCAAGATTAACTAAAAATGTTGTATGATTTTAATAAAATTGCAAGGTCACAGTGTTGAGACTAGATACACCAACCCCCCACCTACTTATTTTTGCAGTACACCTATCGTTGGGGTATGTAACTAGTAAACAATTATAAATTTATTACATGTTAATAGAATTGTTTTACGAATGGTATTTTAATATGCGATTTTAGATGTTGAATAGGCTAATATTGGAGGTTTCGAGGGAACACTTCCTAGTGGTAGTGGATTTACTCAAACCTACATGGAGGTAATAGAATAAAGAGTTTAACTAACTAATTGTACTTAATAGATTTGTGTAGTTTATATGCACATCGTTGATTACGTTGAATAATTTGTTATTTTATTTTCAGTTGTTGCAAGCCGAAACACCTCTGAATGTGACGAGGGCAATGTAGATTGGTGTGTCATCTTCTATACAATACTCAATGGCTCTGATAGGGGAGGTATGAGGCAAATTAGTAAATTTCAATTTACATTCGTTGTTATAGATGTTAGTTAGTGAAAAATTAAACCATTATTGATTTTTAGTTTAATTTCTATTTGTATGGTTTATACAAGGATTGAGCACACCTGAGCATGGGCGTGATCATGAGATGGCGGTAAATGATTAGTTTGTCAAATATATCAATTTTTATAATGTAATTTCAATATATTCATGTATTTACTTCTTATTGTAATAGTTAAAACTTCACCATGAACTAAACACTAGGAGGAGGAGCAGGAGCACTCCTCGAGTGCAGAAAAAATGAGTGATAGGCCTATCACCATTTGATCGAAAAGAAAAGGGAAATAATTTATTTCCAGAGCATGGAGTCTAGAAAGCAATGACTTTTGATTCCAGAGTCCTTTATTGTATGCCTACATGGCAATTTTGTACATATTTTGTATTGGACATATTTGACATTGTATGCTTATATGGCATTCTTGTAAGCCTATATGACTATTTTGTACATATATTTCATACTTATATTGACATATATTTATGGATTCCTACATGGCTATTTGTTTAACACAAATATTTTTTATTGATGGTGTCCATATTTGTATTCTAAATTGATGGATCAATAGATATTAGTTATGTGTATTCAAGTGTATACTTTACAACTTACGTGTATACTTTGTGACTTACGTGTGTTCCAACGTATACTTTGTGGTTTATGTGTTTTCATGCGTATACCTTGTATTCATGCATATACTTTGTATTAATTTGTTCATACCATGTTTTCGTGTTTATACTTCTTGAGGCTTACGTGTTTTTGAGTACTTGTGCTTCCCTTATTCACATGTACATGCTTGACTTAGTCACGTTTATACTTATTAAATTGTTAGCCCTAGCATTGATCATTGTTGTCCTTCATGGTTTGTCTTGAATATTAATTGATTGATGCTAAACAACTTTATCTAAAAGAAAAAACCACGTTTTCAATTGGTATTCCATGAAATGATTCATAAAAAGATTCCAATATGTTCTTGATGCATCACCATATAAACACGTCAAAATATTTATATGTCAAATTTTTGCAATATTATTTCTTGTATACGAAATGGACTTGGGAGAAAGAAATTTATAATTTATAATACAAATAAGAAATGGACTCAACAATGTCCTAAATCCTTGAATAGGTCTATTTAACAAAGTTACATGCTCTGAATCACTCTTCCAATTACAAAGCACCATTGGGCAGCATTTACCAGTCTGTAAATCCACAAAATCCATAATTTTTAGGGCGTGATTGCCCTCTAACCCCACTATCCTTTAAACCCTCACTTTTCTCAAATTTCACTAGGGTTTATGGAAAACCCAATACCCAAATGTCATACAACCTCAAAACCTCTTCCAACACTCTTCATTCTACTCACACAAACTTAATTGACCACCAAATTATGTTGCCCCTTGACTTTACCCACTTTTACTCCCTCAAACCTCTCTTTTTCATTGAAAACCCCTCTATTCCCAATTAGGGCATCATTCCATAACATACTTTGACCTCCCTTGTCCTTGCAGACCATTTGAAAACATCAAAATCCACAACCTTGCCATATTTCCAACCTATTCTAACTTATTCTCAAGCAATTTTTTCTTTTCACCTCATCTAGCCTTGCTTTTAAGGCCTAAATTTTGAATTTTGAATAGGGGCAGCATTAGTAATCTCTTCCAATACATTTACCAATGCTATTTTCTTATTTGTACTGACATAATTGACTCAAATGACTCCACAATAACTCAAAACTAAAAGTAAGATTACAAAATGGGTTATCATGGCCTTATTTGACATTATAATGACTAAAACCATTGAACTAGACCTTCTTCGTCAAATGGAGGAACAAGGTGCTCTGCACCAATGATCATACACTTTTTGTGTGGAATAATCAGTCTTCTCAACCATCATTTGTATGTTTCTCTTTTCCATTATTTTGCATGTCATCATAAGGGATCAAGCCAGTTGAACACAACTCAGATCAATTCCGCGTGTTTGGGTGCGAAAAAGGACCATGTGTAGCGTAAACCTACCTATCGGGACTTGTTGGAGCAGTTAGTTTGGTCACACAAATTGCAAAACAAAAGTTGCACCACTTTGCGACTTTACACTGCTTCCATTTGACACGTTTTCCATCAAGTGAAAACTGGACACCATTGGAAAACGACTCCAAGATAACAAAATTCGAAAGAGGTTATTGTAGAGGGGCCCAATATGATCTCATAGGCTGAGATGGAGATTTTGTAAGCGTCATGATTTTTGAGTAATAGCCCATCAAAGTTTGATTCCCTTTTGCACTTTGGACCCTTAAGGGATCGATCTGGTTGAACGTAGCTCAAAGTGATTCTGTGTGAAAGAGGACCATGCCTAGTGTAAAAATACCTATTTAGATGCATTGGAATAGTCCGTTTGGTCACATGAGTTGTAGAACGAAATTTGCACCACTTTGCATCTTTGCACTGCTTGCATTTGACACTTTTTCCATCAAATGAAAATTCGTCGCCATAGGAAAACCACTTTGAGATAGCCAAAAATGAGAGAGGTTTTTGTAGAGGGTCCCAATGTGATCCTATTGGATTAGACGAGAAGTTCCTAAGCATCATGGTATCTAAGTAATAGCATGTTGAAGTTTGCAGCCATTTTGCACTTTGGACCCTTAAGGGATCGATCCAGTGGAACGTAGCTCAGAGCGATTCCGCGTGTTTGGGTGCAAAAAAGGACTATGCATAGCATACAAATACCTATTTAGATGTGTTGGAATAGTCTGTTTGGTCACACGAGTTGTAGAACGAAAGTTGCACCACTTTGCAACTTTGCACTACTTGCATTTGACACTTTTTCCATCAAGTGAAAATCCACCACCACGGGAAAACCACTCTAAGATAGCCAAAACCGAGAGAGGTTTTGTAGAGGGGCCCAATGTGATCTTGTAGCATCAGATGAGAAATTTCTAAGTGTCATGGTAACTGAGTAACAACATGCTGAAGTTTGCAGCCATTTACCACTTTGGACTCTTAAGGGATTGATTTGGTTGAACGTATCTCAGAGCGATTCTGCGTGTTTGGGTGCGAAAAAGGACCATGCCTAGCATAAAAATACCTATCCAGATGTGTTGGAATGATCCACTTGGTCACACGAGTTGCAGAATGAAAGTTGCACCACTTTGCAACTTTGCACTGCTTGCATTTGATGCTTTTTTCGTGAAGTGAAAATCGGCCGCCACGGAAAAACCACTTCGAGATAGCCAAAAATGAGAGAGGTTTTTGTAGAGGGGCCCAACATGATCCTATAGGATCAAATGAGAAGTTACTAAGCATCATAATATCTGATTAATAGTATGTTGAAGTTTGCAGCCATTTTGCACTTTGGACCCTTAAGGGATCGATCCGGTTGAACATACCTTAGAGCGATTCTGCATGTTTGGGTGTGAAAGAGGACCATACCTAGTATAAAAATACCTATTCAGATGTGTTGAAATAGTTTTCTTGGTCACACGAGTTGCAGAGTGAAAGTTGCACCACTTTGCAACTTTGCACTGCTTATGTTTGACACTTTTTCCATCAAGTGAAAATCCGCCATCACGGGAAAACCACTCCGAGATAGCCAAAATCAAGAGAGATTTTTGTAGAGGGGCCCAACACAATTCTGTATGATTAGATGAAAATTTTCTAAGCATCACGGTATCCAAGTAATAGCATGCTGAAGTTTGCAGCCATTTAGCACTTTGAACCCTTAAGGGATCGATCCGGTTGAACGTACCTCAGAGCGATTCTGCATGTTTGGGTACAAAAGAGGACCATGCCTAGTGTAAACATACCTATTCAAAAATTTTGGAATAGTTTTCTTGGTCACACGAGTTGTAGAGCAAAATTCACACCACTTTGCAACTTTGCACTGCTTACATTTGACACTTTTTTCATCAAGTGAAAATCCACCGCCATAGAAAAACCAAGAGAGGTTTTTTTAGAGGGGCCCAATGTGATCCTGTAGGATTAGATGATAATTTTCTAAGCATCATGGTATCTGAGTAACAACATTTTGAAGTTTGCAGCCATTTAGCACTTTGGACTCTTAAGGGATCGATCTGATTGAACGTAGCTTGGAGTGATTCCGTGTGTTTGGGTGTGAAAGAGGACCATGCCTAGTGTAAATATACCTATTCAGACATGTTGGAATAGTCCGCTAGGTCACATGAGTTGCAGAACAAAAGTTATACCACTTTACAACTTTGCACTGCTTGCATTTGATGCTTTTTCCATCAAATGAAAATCCGCCGCCACGAGAAAACCACTCCGAGATAGCCAAAATTGAGAGAGGTTTTTGTAGAGGGGCCCAACACGATCTTGTAAGATCAAATGAGAAGTTTCTAGGTGAAAGGGAATAAGTTTTATGGGGTTTTTTTTGCTGCCCCTATAGATTTTGATGGAAAAGGGCATGAAAAATGAGGTTTCACCCTAGGGTTTGATCAAATATTGCATGTAGAGGTTGGGTGATTGTATTTTGAGTTTTTTAAGGTGATTTTAAGAAGGTCTAAGGTGGTGGAATGTTATGGTAAGGTGTGGAACCATTCCTTTCAATAAACCCTCCTTATACTAGCATAAAATAAGGGTTTTGGTTTGGCATGGTGGAGTGAGTTTCTCCCAAGAAAAATTATGGATTTGAGGGTTTGGATACATGATAATTTCTGCCCCATCAAGTTTAGGGGGTTGTTGAATGTTTAAAGGTATGTTCCTTTGTAAATTAGGCCTAGTTAGCCTAATGAGGACAGCGAAGAAGGTCATATTTGATGCACATGTTCCAAGACAGTCACTATTGATTTTGAAGTATGTGTTGTAACTCAATAATAACTATCTAGATCAGTCATTTTTTTGTGAATTCATTTGAGAATTTTTCCTCAAAACACCACTTGGAGCCACACTTTTCACTTGGAAATTCATCATAAAACCCTGTAGCAGTAACTCCACCTTTGTTTCTTGAATTTCCCTACATAGATAAACACACACACACCTAAAACATCCTAAGAATAACTTACTCCATTGATCTAAACTATCAAATTTGGTGGAGTAGTCATTATTTGGTTATCTTGACTCTCAAAACCCCAATCTTGAGGGTTTATAAACCGAGTTGAGAAAAATCAATTCAAACTAATGATAAACTAAATGGATACCCTCCTAAATAGATTCAAATGAAAGCTAATTCACTATTCTACTTTAAACACCAAGATTCAAGGCCTTAAAGTACTGTACAGGCCATACAAATTAATGAATAATTGGAAAAACTCATAAAATCACTAAAATAGGGACTTTATTGATTGTAAATATTCAAGAATACAAAAGATCTTTGTTTTTCTCGGCCTTACATGCTTTATATCACTTCTCTAATCACCTAATGACCTCTTTGAGACTTTGAATACATTACATATGACCTTTTAGAGAACAAGGTGCTATTACACCAAACATGAACTCCAAAATTACAGTATTTGAGTAAATCTCATTACAATGCCTTACGTACTTCGTTCTCATAGATTTCTTGTAATGTCACTCATACATTTGAGATTCTCTTTAAATTTCTACATCATAGGTGCTCATTATGAGGTTAACTTCAATTGAGTAACTTGAGATTCCCTCGGTAAGCTTCAGATGCTCTTTTATAATGGCTTGAAATCAGAATTGAGATTTGTCAAGATCGTGAAAATAAGGATGTTGCATTGCTTTCTTGGCTGAGATTCTCTTTGATGGCTCATAAATCAGCATTTTCTACAACGAGAGATCAATCAATTTTTAGTAGTTTACTTACAAATACGCAAAGTAAAAGAGAAAAAGAAAGAGCATCCAAAATGTAAATGAAATGAAAATAGATGGAAGGCAATTACATATAGGCATAAAGGTCTCAAAACTTAGTCACTCCTGGTCATACATCTTCACTGGGAATTCCAACATACCTATTGCACACAACACCTCTCATGAATAGAGTAAGTTCAAATTTGAGATGATCTTATAATGTCTACATCTTAGCTGCTCATGATAAGGTTAACTTCAAATGAATAACTTGAAATTTCCTCACCAAGCTTTGCACACACTTTTCTAATGGCTTAAAATCATGATTGAGATTTGTCAAGATCATCAAAATAAGGATGTTGCATTGCTTTTCTGGCTAACATTCTCTTGGATGGCTCATATATTTTCATTTTCTACAAGGGGACACCAATCATTGTTTAATAGGTTACTTACAAATAGGAAAAGTAAAAGAAGATGATAACATTGGCATCAAACAAATTAATATGTATAGAACTATAAATTAATAAGAACCAATGTGCATATACTTACAAATTAATCCAATGAACCATCTAGGTTTTCTTTACTCTTTATTGTGTCAAGTATTGCCTCATGGTCAGACTCATGGACTTTCCACAAGGTCTTGTTCAAAGGTCTACCCCCATATTTGGTCAAACAAACATTGAATGCCACGACAGGGTTTGAGTAATGAAGAATATTACGATGCATTTCAAAGTCCTAAAACAACCAATGTTTAACACTTGAATGTGGGTACCTTCTAAGCCACGTTCTAGTAACCACAACCGAGCCTATAGGGTATTCTATGTTTTCTCCATTTATAACTGGGGCCTCCAATTTATTTTTGGCCTCAACACAACAACACAAGTAATAGTCTGCTCCCTCTTCATTGTCTTCATTCACAATAACTGTATAAACATGCCCTACATTGATATGTGCAACAAATATTGAAATTAGTCAACATTACAAATACATTACAAAGTAAGATAACAATATGGAATTTCAACAACTAAGCAAGTAGATATATCACTTGGTTGAACTAGATCTGATACTTAGTCAAAGTCGACCGATGATTCCATCTGTGCCAATTCCAATGCCGTTGGAGGGCAATATGTGTGAAGTGGGGTAAGATAACTTGTCAACCATTTGTCAACCCACTCCCCTAACTCACAATCATTCAAGGCTTGCATTGTACATGAAGAACAAAAGCATGCCATATTTTGTGTATTGATACTCCATGAACCTGGATTTGAGCTAAGGAAAGAGTGTACCTCACTTGATATTGTTAGTGTACAATAGTCCTCATATGGTGCAATGTTATTATCATCCATCAACCAAAAAAATCTATGAACTGAAGATGTACCTTCATTACCTAGACCCATCAAAGCATTACACCACTCAATGATTTATTTTGCATCTATCAACTTTGCACTGTCTTTATACTTTAACTCTTCTCGTGCTAATGCTCTTTTCACGCATACTCCTGCACCATCATGCTCCCCCTTTCCATGCCTAACCTCACAAAAGTTCCACATATGTTGAACACCTATAATGACATGCATCCTACACAACTAGTAGAACATGCACAAGTTCTTGAACTGTGTTGCACAGTTATCTGACCATATTATATGTCGGTCGTATGCTATACCCCTTTGAGCCAAACCACTGTAGAACATCTAGAAGCAACCTTACACAAACTTTGGAGAATGTGTATGATCATCACTAATGTAAAAGTGGTACTCCCTCAATACCTTCCTTTGGTCATCTATACTATCGGATGCATGAATTAATGCTATGTGAACAAATATTGAAACCTATGTGGAGTTGTAATACTGTGACTGCACCTCATGTTGTGGTTGTAGAGTGTAGTTCTTTTCAAATTCAACCACTGATACTATGTTTCCAAATAGAAAGGTGTCCTTGCATAGCTTGAATTGTGTGTCCAACCATCGGGCTCTATGGGTATGCATTGCATACTTAGATAGTATATTGTCATGAAACATGGACATAAACTGGTACACTAGAATCTTCTCAATAACCAAATCACACCTTATTGCTTGAGACCCATCTTTTGTAGCAGATACCATTGTTTTATACTTCCTGAACTCTACTAGTTTTTGTCCCACCTCATCTATTCTTTCCATATGTTGACATACTGGCATACACTAGAAGCCACCGCAACACGCACATGAACCATCCAAGCATGTTGTCCTATAGAATATCTGGCCATCCTCTATTTCACATATTTTTTTTGATAAGAACTCTCTTGAAGATTTTGATGGGGCTTCTATGCCACAATCCTGCAAAACATCGTTAGTATGAAAATCTAAACATATAGAACGATAAACATCATAATGGTTAGAGAATTCGATATGTAGTCTACAAAAACAAGTAGTGCGTGTGTGATTTATCTTGACATAAAAAGTTTTAAGCATTTCAAAAAATCTTTGAGAAATAATAATTTGAGGATAATCATTTTCAAATTTATGAAAAAATTGGGTTTGAGTCATATCCAAAAAATGTTTTGGATGTGGCTCACAATTCCGACAACCGATTCTCCTTCTTACCACATCCCTTTGATTCGGAGATGGTCTTGTGTTATTCTTACAATAATCTTCAATTAGTGTTCTCAAGGCTTCAATAACTTCTTTATCTTTTCGTGACAGTCTCCCCGAGAATACCCATAATTCATTTGAATTAGTGCCCTCAATTCTTTGTCGCCTTTGAATGGCTCTTGATAAATTTTTTCTACTAATTCTCATTTGTTCACTCATCTTTCTAATAAGACGAGATCTCTTTGTTTGAAAACTTACCAAAGTCGATGTATTGACACGTCAGGTGACATTACTATCCTTTGAGTGTGAGGTCTTACCCACACTCTCATAAGCATCCATTAGATTCTTCACAATAGTGTCTTCACTCGATGCATTCGATGTTCTCAACCCAGGAGTCTTCATGATGTTCCTACAATTTACACCCCACATCATTTGAACAAATAGTTGACATCTTGCAGTCTCATTTAGCCTTTCAAAGAATAATTTCCAAATCTTATCAGCATATCTTCTACATGTGCGTGTTGAAATCTTACCTTCCATGTGCTAAAAAATATCATCATTAATTAATCAAATAAGCTGGCTTTCTATGCAAAATTCTAGGTGGTGTTCTCCTAGGTACATACATCTCAACATTAGAAATTTCATCAATATTTAATTGAGGTGGGCTAGATTGCGTACCTTCGATCGAGGGTGGAGAAGAAGACATACCTTGAGGTTGACATGGGGATGATGGCATACCTTCTTCGTCAAATCTGAGTGATGATTTACTCTCAACTTGAGATGTGTTAGATGGTGTCCAACAATATTCACTTGCAGTAGATTTTGTCCCTCCATATTCAGTTGTGGTAGATGGTGTCCCTCCATATTCGCTTGTGCTCAATGGTGTCCTTTCATATTCACTTGTCATAGAGGGTGTGTCTCCAACTACGGTATCTGAATCTATCTTACCACGATGCTTTCACATTCATGCCTTTTGTGCTGCCAATCCCTTTTCTCTCTTTGATGGTTGAGGTTCCTCTTCAATTGGCTTGTTTTCGTCAATCGTTTCCAATTTATTCTTTTCACGATATTCCGCCACCCGAACTCTCTCCTTTTCTTTGAAGGTTTCATTCTATTCTTCTGATAGTTTCTTCTTTGTCTTTTTCTTCAACATGGCGGATAATTTTATCTGTAGCATGGTAATGAGATGAATATTAGTTCCTAGAAAATGTATCCATTGAAGTTAATCAAAATATATATCATTTAAGGCTTCATAGAGAATACTTACAATCATCCTGTACAAGAGTTAACCTAGCATAGACAAAGGTCACATGATTTTTTTCAATCTAGAATGCCTTAAAAAAATGTGGTAATTTTGCATGGCATGATTGCAAGATAGGCTCAAAATGTAAGCATGTACAAGCATATAAAATTTCAACTTATGTCATATATATGTATACAAAATGTAGAAGCATACATGGTGCGGGAGCACCATTGAATGAAAATTGTCAATTCAAGAAGCTATTGTCTAGGATTTAGGAGAACATCGATGCAAAGACTGATTTAGAATATTTTAAGGAATATCATCAATAAATAGGCAAGGGAATTTTGTTTGTGTGCAAGGGAGGTCTAAAAGGGTGTTGGGCATGAAGCCCTAGAGTGAAATTTTGATTTTTCCATGAGATTTCAAGTGGTTTTGATATGCTAAAGTGTGTTTTGCATTGGGGAAGTGTGGTTTCTTTTTGAATTGAGTTTTTTCAGACCATTTTAGACTTGTTTGAAGTATTCATAAGATTGTGTGAGGGTTGGATGAGTGTTCTTCAATAAACCACTAGTTTCTTCGGTAAAAAGGAGGGTTTTTGGTGCATGTCAAGATGGGTAAAAGAAAGGTTCCTGTTGTTTTTGAGTATAATATTTTGATCTATGTTAAATAAGGTCTATTATACCACTCTTAATATGTATTTAGTTCTTTTGAGTCATTCTAGGTGTCTAGCAGGGAGATTTGGCTTGACATTTGCAAAAACTTGCATTTTTGGCAAAGTTGTCAAGAGATAAGTTAGTTAAGAAGTTTTAAAAAAAGTTAGATACATTGGGGGAGTTTATTTTGAAGGGAAAAAATTAAATATCATGTAAATTCTCGAATGGAGTCTACTCTTCAAGATTTGAATAAAATAAAATAAAGGAATTCTCTGATTTTTGTGATTTTCCTGTGTTTTCCTATGTTCTTTCTTTGTGTACGGACCCGTAAAGGTGTGTGATTCCTTGAAGGTTTGGGATATCATTGATGCTTAATTTATCTTCACTTGAATTAGGTTTGGTGTCTTAATACCATTTGAGAAGATATTTTCAGTCATTTGTCCAAGTCTACCTTGTTTTGACAGTGTAAGGGTTTGAGGCTATAATGTATTGATTTTCACCAATCCACCCACTATAATGGATCTGTAACTTGGTGGATTGGTGTGTAACATAATAAGGTATATTTTAAAATATTTTTGGGAGTTTGGAAGAGCATGGGTTTGGTAGATGGAGTGATGCACTACATTGGGTAGAGCACATTCCTATGTGAAAGTGAATAACCATGATGGTGATTCTAAAAACTAATGAGTGTAATGGAATTGTGAGTGTTTGATAAGTTTGTGCAGAGGTATTGAAAGGTATTTTGACCCTTGGGAGGAATGGGAGAGGCTTGGAGTTGTGAAATCCTTGAAAACCCTTGTTTTTGCTTGTGTTTTGGAGGGTTTATTGGGACAATAGGGTAATGACCTTATGTGGGAAAAGTAATCATGAAATTGGTGGTTTGGTATCATGAAAATTGAATTTTATTGGTTTTTGAGTGGAAACCTCACCTTGAAAAGGTACTTCCTTTGCAATTTGGGCTAATTGGAAACCCTTTTGCTAGGTAGGCTTATTGTAAGTCAAACACAGTCCAAAGAAGTCACCCTTGGTTCTGATATATGTTGTGTGGCCCTGAAAAGGGTATCTTAATCAACAATTTATTTTCCAAGTGTTTTGGCAAAGTTCTTGAGAAAAGTGTCTGAAACCGGGTTTGAAATACTACTAGGGGAAGCATCCTCAAAGGGTGAATTTTGGTGAGATCTTTGGAATTTGTTTTGGAGGTAGATCTAATATCATTTATTTATCATTTGGAGTAGGTCTCCATCCCTCTCTGCATTAGTTTTGTGATTTGGCACTTTGGTGAGTGAGTTTATGAAAACAAATGGTGGAATCCTTGGTTTCATAACATATAGACTGCTGCCCTATTGAGTTTGGTGTTTTGGAAAAGGATTGAAGATAAGGTCCTTTGTAAAAGAGGCCTAATTTGAGGCCTACTTTGTGTATAAATCTAGATTTGATTAAGTTGTAACAAATAAGCCTATTGTGGATTGTATGAATTGTTAATTGTGAATTGTTGTTGGTTGATTTTGTGTTGAGTTGTTTTACAGGACCTCCCCTGATTGCATCAATACACAAGGTAAGCCAATTCTAGGCTCTGTAGTTTGGTGGAGTAGGTTAGTTTTGGGTTGTGTAAGGTGTGTGCATGTTATTTTGTGTAGGGGAAAACAAGAATCCATCGTTTGGTTGTTATCCTCTCAAGAAATACAGAAGTTGATTCCTTGTGCAAAATGATGTTATGACTGCAAGAATTAAAGATCCTGATGGATCAATGGTTTGTGAATTTGTATTTGGTTTATTTCAATCAAAAACATGTTGATTATAGTGTCTTGGATGTCTGGATAAAGATTTGTAGTAACCTTCCATGATTTGTTGTTATTTTGCCATGTAAGTTGCAACATTGAATTCTTGAATTAGTGAATCATGAACGAATTGAATGGTTATGAGTTTCTAATTAGGTTTATGCTATGTTACAATCAATTTTATGATGGTTAATCTATTCTTGAGTCTGAAAAAGAGTTGAAGCCAAGTTCTAATGTTTTGTGGAAATATGAAATCAAGTGAAATTGAAGGATTTTGATGAAAAGATGGCTGAGTTTGTTGGTTGATCTTCTTAAATTTAAGTTAGGGTCAGAATTACCCTTGATGATTTGTGGATCCTAGTAGATGCTCTACATTAGGTTTAAAATGGTAATTGGAAAGTTTATATAATTTGTAATTTAAAATGTGCATTGACAACCTAAGGTTATAATGACAAACAAACAATGATCAACATGGAATATGAAAAATAACAAAAATGAAAGCAAGCCATAATAGAATGAAATAAAATGCATAAAGACTTCACATACCTAAAAAACTAGACTTTTAAATGGAGGATTTCAACCCAATTGTGTAGCCTTAGCTTCTTCTTTCTTCAAACTCCACAACAATTTGACTTTTTCAAAAGCTTGTTCCCCTCCAAACGTCAATTGTATATCAGTTTTCAATGGAATTCAAACTTGAATTGATATTATATGTCTTTCAACATGAAAAATCTACTATTTCATGCAAAGGTGGTAGAAATATCATGAAAAATTTGTTGGAATGTGAAAAACATGCTTGTACACTTCACAAAACCATCAAAAAGCTAATTTTTATCAGAGCACACACAAAACCAGGAGAATATGCAGAATGTGGGCCTTGAGGTCATGGGTATATTGATATTTTTTACCATTTTTAGTGGAAGACAAAATGCACTCATGTTATAACGCGAGCGTGCTATTTCTTGCTAAAATGCTAACATCTCTACTTCTTCAAAACACAATTGTGTTATATGAAATATGGTTTTTTAATAGATTTCTTTTCTCCCTCCTTGTCTATACCATTTATCCTAACTCTATATCTCTCCCCTATACCCTTATAGTAGAGGAGATAGAGATGAGTGTGTGTGTGAGAGAGAGAGAGAGGGAGAGGGAGAGAACAAATATATAGTAGAGAGGGTTTTAAGGTTTTAGGGTTTAAGGGGTCAGGGTTAAGGGTAGAGGGTGTATGGTTGAGAGAAAGAGTGGGAGAAAGAGAGAGTGGGAGAGAGGGATAAAGAGAGAGTGAGAGAGAGAGGGGGGAGAGAGGGGGAGAGAAAGTGGGGAGAGGGGGAGAGATAGATGGTAGATGGTTAAGAGTTAGAGGGAGAGAGGGTGAGAGTGGGAGAGAGTGGGAGAGAGTGGGAGAGTGGGAGAGTGGGAGATTGGGAGAAAGAGAGAGTGGGAGAGAGGGGGAGAGGGAGGGGGAGAGTGGGAGAGAAAGAGGGAGAGAGGGAGGGAGAAGGTGAGAGTGGGAGAAAGAGAGAGTGGGAGAGAGGAGAGAGGGAGGAGAGAGAGAGAGAGAGAGAGAGAGAGGGAGAGGAGAGGGAGAGGGAGAGGGGAGAAAGATAGTGGGAGAGATGGAGATAGAGGAGGGAGAGAGGGGAGAGTGGGAGAAAGAGAGAGGGGAGAGAAAGAGGGAGAGGGAGAGGGGGAGAAAGAGATAGTGGGAGAGATGGAGATAGATAGGGATGGATATAGGGGGGAGTGGGATAAATAGAGAGTGGGAGGAGTGGGAGAGGAAGAGAGGGGGAGAGTGGGAGAACAAGAGATTGGGAGAGAGTGGGAGAGTGGGAGAAAGAGAGAGTGGGAGAAAGGGAGAAAGGGAGAGAGATAAGAGGGTTAAGAGTTAGAGGGAGAGAAAGGGAGAGAGAGGGAGAGAAAGAGGGAGAGAGAGGGAGAGAAAGAGGGAGAGAGAGGGAAAGAGGGAGGGAGAGGGAGAGGGGGAGAAAGAGATAGTGGGATAGATGGAGACAGAGAGGGAGGAAGAGAGTGACTAGGAGAGAGATAGAGGGTTAATAATTAAGGTTTAAAGTGTTAAGGGTTTAAAGGGTTAAGGTTTTAAAGGGTTAAGGGTTAAGGGTTAAGGATGTAGGGGAGAGGGAGGGACTGGGAGAGAGATAGAAGGTAGAGGTTAACAGTTAAGGTTTTAATGGTCAAGGGTTTAAAGGGTTAAGGGTTTAAGGGTTAAGGGTTAAGGATAGAGGGGAGAGAGATAAGAGTGAGAGAGGGAGAGAGAGAGAGGGAGAGAGAGAGGTAGAGAGAGAGGGAGAGGGATAAAGAGGGAGGGAGAGGGGGAGAGGGAGGGAGATGGAGAGTGGGAGAAAGAGAGAGTGGGAGTGATTGAACAATGAGAGAGACACCTAAGAGAGGAAGAGGGGGTAGGAGGGAGTGATTAAACCCTAATCTCTCAACCCCTATAACCTCTTAATCGATCAAACCTCGACCCTCAACCCTTAAACCCTAATCCCTCAACCCCTATACCCTCTTAATCCCTCAACCCTCAACCCTTAAACCCTAATCCCTCAACCCCTATACCCTCTTAATCCCTCAACCCTCAACCCTTAAATCCTAATCCCTCAACCCCTATACCCTCTTAATCCCTCAACCCCTATACCCTCGTAATCCCTTAATTCTCAACCCTCAACCCTTAAACCCTAATCCCTCAACCCCTATAATCTCTTAATCCCTCAACCCTCAACCCTCAACCCTTAAAACTATGAACCCCAATCCTAGACCTATACAAACACAAGAAACAAACACATTAGTGAGCTCATATGCAAGTTAGAACTAAGATTCCCCATGAAATCCATTTACAATGCTCAATAATAGGAAAAATGAACAAACATAAAAGATAAATGAAATCCTAATTAAGAAATACAAACTCTTGATCCCATGGGGGAATTGGTGCCAATTGTGTGTAGAAATTGGCCCTTTCCCAACTCCTTTTTTGCAATGTTGATGAGTGATTCACTTTGATGAAGTTTCAATTAAGCTCCATGATGAAAAAACTACATAACCTAGATAAGATCTTGATGAAATGGATGGAAATAGAAGTGTTTGAGGATGAAGTTGAGTATAGTAAGTTTACTGAAGTTATGGATTATATTGTAATAGAGGAGGCCTCTATTTATAGATTTGAAGAATGGAAGATCGAAGGATTTGAGTGAATGTGGGACAAAATATCAACCAATGAGAGAAGGCCACTTTTCCACATGTGATTGGAGGAGGAATGAGAACATTTTGGTCAATGTGCATGATAAATTCTATGAGATTCAAATTTGAAATTTGAATGTGACATGTTAGAGGGAGAAGGAAATGGAGTTAATGTCACTTGGCTCAAGGCAAAAGGACTTGTAAGGTGAAATAAATTCCTTGTTGGATGTACCCATCCCCTTTTGGAGGGATTTTTGAACTGGAAGAATATTCCACAAAAGATGCCCTTTTGAATGGAAATTGATGAATTAATAAATCAAATAAGTTGATTTATTGTGCAAGTTGCAAAATCTAGAGGATTGGAGTGATTTGGATTAAATTAATGAAGGTTTGATCAATTGAATAGGAAATTAGATGATGTGACTGTTAGTTTTATAAGATCAAATGTTATGCACAAAAAATAATTCAAACTTGACACAAGAACACAATCAATACCTTGGGAAAACCCAACCATTATATCTCCTATATATTGAGTGAATAAGAGTAGAAATCTGCTTACAGCTTGGGCACAAAATAATGCCAATTAGATACAATGAATAATAACCCTTCTCCTATATGCAATACAAGAGAATATATGTATCCTCTTGAAGTTGATTTGCTGCTTCAGAAATGGCGAACTTGCTGCTGCTGAAAGAACTCCTTCTTGAAAGTGAATATTAACTTGATGATGAACACAAATTAAATGCCTTGTATATATAGGCGATTCACACCTCTTCACCAAGACAGGTCGGTCCAAGAGATATGAATTTTCATAACAAGAAGTTGGCCTCAAGACGTCTTTTTACTGGGCACGATTTCTTAGAGAGGGTCGACTCTTTGAATAAAAATCACTTTATTTAATTATTACAATGTGAAGTCGGCTTCTTCAATTAATTCGATTATATATAAATTTAAATAGCATTGATGCTACATTTAAATTTAATCTCTGAAATCGAATCTAGAAGTATTACACAAGTGGTTGCTTTTATCATCAACACTCCCTCTCAGCTAGGGAGGAATACTTCCACCTGCATAATATATATCACCTCATAGTGATGTTAATTAACATGATTACATCCATGTAAGAAAAGAGCTTATCACCTCATCGTGAAAGCATATCACCTCATGTGATATCAGATATCACCTCATCGTGATATCAACCATTATGGCTACCTCCATAGATGGTATGTACAAGTGCTCATCACTCAAAGTGATGTTGTCAACTCACCGTGACTTTCACCATGGCTCTCCCAGAGGGTGAAACACAAGTACAAGAAGGATCATCACTGACTCCCTCACATGATGTTGTCATGGAGTCACACACATGACATCCACCATGGCTCTCCTAGAGGGTGCAATCAAGGGATTTCACCTCGAACTTCTCTTACAGAGAAGAAATCATTAACAAGGGATTTCACCTCGAACTTCTCTCACAGAGAAGAACTCATTAAAGAGGATCATTGATACTGAGACTCCTTCTCAATTAAGGCTGCATTCTCCGCCATACCAAACTTATCTCGAAAGTACACAAACTTTATCCTGGAGAGAGGCTTGGTGAGAATGTCTGTCGTCCGCTCATCAGTGTTGATATACCTCAATTGTATAGCTTTCCTCAATACCATATCTCTGATATAGTGGTATTTGATCTCAACATGCTTGGTTCTGTCATGAAACATAGGATTGATAGAAAGCTTCACATAGATTTGGTTATCACAATAAATGATAGTAGGCTCCATTGATTGTCCAAACAATCTTGCAAGGATCTTACAAAGCCACACTACTTCTCGAGCTGTCACACAAGCTGCAATATACTCTGCCTCTGTTGTACTCAATGCTATAGATGACTATTTCCTACCGCACCAGGAAATCATGGCAGATCCCAAACTGAAGTAACATCCAGAGGTGCTCTTCCGATTAGTGACACACCCTGCCCAATCATAATCACTAAAACCATGCAGCTTCAAATCCACACCTGAAGAATATCTCAACCCATATCCAACTGTGCCATGTAAGTATCTCAAGATTTTTTTCTGCAACAAGATGTATCTACCTTAGTTCACAAATGAACTGACTAAGTGCACTCACTACATAGCATATATCCAGTCTAGTGTTGACTAGATACATCAATGAACCAATCAACTGCCTGTACATCATGGGATCCATCAGTTCTGAACTAGTTACAGTCTCCTTCAACTTATGTAATTTGCTCTCAATAGGTGTAGACATAGGTTTTCAATCAATCATACCAAATATCTTCAAGATGTATATTGTATACTTCCCTTGACTTAGAATAAACTCATTAGGCTTCTACCACACTTCTAAACCAAGGAAGTAATGCATGCACTTAAGATCCCTCATTTCAAATCCAGAAGCTAGCTCCTTCTTACATTTGATAATTATGTAATCTTCACCAATAAGAAATAGAACATCAACATAGAGAACCAAGATCAATGCTTCGCCATCAGTTACCTTGAAGTATAGGTTTGAATCAACATCATTCTTGGAGAAGCCCAAGCTCAACAAGTATCGATCAAACCTCTCATACGAGGATCCATAACATCATCCACTTTTGGTTTAGTAGACTCCCTTTGAATCTCCAAGTACTTACATCAACCTCCGAACCTCCTCATCCAAGGTTTCTTTAGATGAATTGCCAGACTCCCTCTGAAGGTTAATTCTTCCTCTTCGAAGAAGCTGATCACAAAGACAACCTGAAAGGTACTTCCTCTTTGAGAGATATCTCCAGCCATCAATATAGTCCCATGACTGCAAGCTATGACTCCAATCTTGATCATCTCTTCATTTGGCATGACTTCCACACAAGATGCCTTAAGCTCTTCTATGTGATCTCTCATCACCCTATTGCTTCTTGATCCGTCCTGGAAGAATTATAGAGAGAGATTACTTATCTCAAAGAGAAATGATAGAAGCATATATAAACAATGTTATAGCATGAATTAATAACTACATAAGAATTCATGAAAATTATAAAGTACTTATCTATTAAGTGATTTGGTTGCAGCCATTTTGCAACTTGATCTCATCCTTCATTTTAAAGGATTAGTAATAGTTTATAAAACACAAACTATAAGTGAAAGATGCAAAAAATATCAAAAGATCAAGATAAAGAAGTAATAGAACTTATCTTTATTGATACTGGTATATCTTTCTTCCATCTTTTACTTCTCTCGAAAGGAGCTATTCTTAGCACAACAAGAGACAATCTGTTCAACTCAGATTTCTTAGACACATTATGCAGCCAACATATACAACATAGAATCAAGTCTCTTAGGCACCATCACAACCCATGTGAAAGGAGAATGTTATTGATGTGATCATCCTATCACAATGAAGTTGTAGTTCTCTTTTCATCTTAGAGTCACACTCAAAAGATCTCTATAATTTGCAAGGAATAGTGATATCTTCAAAGGATCTTGTCCCAATGATCACTATTCAAGAGAACCTACGATTTTAAATACACATGATTCAAATAACCAAGGTCATATTTGCACAACTTAGCAAACTATATTTCAACCTAGAATGGTGAATTCAAACAAAACAAGGAATACTTATCTCTTCATGAAAAGTTGAGATTCCTGGTAAACAACTCGGGACTATCTCACAAATATCTTCGAAAAACTTTCTAAATGAAGAGTCTCGATTTCTCTTTACACAAAATTTTGAATTCTCCAAATTGTATGAATTTGTATCAAATGACATGGCCGATGTAGGAGCTCTTAATCTTGATGAGTATCTCCTTCATAAGAACCTCACTTACATTGAATACACGAACAAGGGAAGTTGAAGTAGAATCAAAATCTATAGCCTGAAATTGTGTCTCTTCAAAATAAGACTTAGATGATGATAATGAAGTATCTGCACTATGCCAACTTCACCTTCAAAGATCTGCCCTAGTTTTCCTTCAAGATCTGACCTTAGGTTTGATAAATTATAACCTTAGATCTACAATATTTTGCCTTCAAGATCTGTCCTAGTTCACCATCTTGACAATAGGATGGATGCCTTCAAGATGAGAACAATAATGGAGGATAGCGCTGCTTGAATAAATCTGATCTAGATATTCTTAAACCTGGCTCTGATACCATGTTAGTTTTATAAGATCAGATGTTATGCACAAAAATTTATTCAAACTTGACACAAGAACACAACCAATACCCTGGGAAAACCCTCCAACCTGAGGGAGAAAAACCCAACCAATATATCTCCTATATATTGAGTGAATAAGAGCAGAAATCTGCTTACATCTTGGGCACAAAATAATTCTAATTAGATACAATGAATAATAACCCTTCTCCTATATGCAATACAAGAGAATATATGTATCTTCTTGAAGTTGATCTGCTCCTTCAGAAATGGCGAACTTGCTACAGTTGAAAGAACTCCTTCTTGAATGCGAATATTAACTTGATGATGGACACAAATGAAATGCCTTGTATATATAAGCAATTAGCACCTCTTCACCAAGAGAGTTTGGCCCAAGAGAGATGACTTTTCATAACAATAATTCGGCCTCAAGACGTCTTTTGTTGAGCGTGATTTCCTAGAGAGGGTCGGCTCTTTAAATAAATATTATTTAATCATTAAATAAAAATCGCTTTATTTAATTATTACAATGTGAAGTAGGCCTCTTCAATTAATTCGATTATATATAAACTTAAATAGCATTAATGCTACATTTAAATTTAATCTTTGAAATCGAATATGGAAGTATTACACACTTGGTTGCTTTTATCATCAACAGTGACAAATTTAATTCACATTTTATGATTTATTTAAATCAAAGTTGAGAAGAATTATGATTTAGACTTAATTAAATAAGAATTGATTTATTTAACTAAGGAGCATGATGTTAGATTAAATCAAACAAAGATTATTTAATTTAATTAAGGGGATGACTTTAGGGATTTAATTAAATAAAATGAATTATTTAATCAAATAGAGACATAGGTTTAATTAAATCAAATTGATTAATTTAATTAACAAGAGAGAATGACTTAATCAGATAAATAATTATTTATTCAAGTAAGGGATGAAAAGTGATGACAAGTTAAGAATATGATTCAGGAAGAAATGTCGTTAGTAATCAGGATCAAGTGTGTTAGTCCATTTTCTATGTCTACAAAGCCCTAATCCCTCAACCCCTATACCCTCTTATTTCCCTCAACCCAACCCTTAACCTAATCCCTCAACCCCTATACCCTATTAATCCCTCACCCCTCAACCCTCAACTCTCAACCCTTAAGCCCTAATCCCTCAACCCCTATACCCTCTTAATCCCTCAACCCTCAACCCTCAACCCTTAAACCCTAATCCCTCAACTCCTATACCCTCTTAATCCCTCAACCCTCAACCCTTAAACCCTAATCCCTCAACCCCTATACCCTCTTAATCCCTCAACCCTCAACCCTTAAACCTTAAACCTTAATCCCTCAACCCCTAAAACCTCTTAATCCGTTAACCCTCAACCCTTAAAACCTAATCCCTCACCCCTATACCCTCTTAATCGTCAACCCTCAACCCTTAAACCTTAAACCCTAAACCCTCAACCCCTATACCCTCTTAATCCCTCAACCCTCAACCCTAAACCCCTATACCCTCAACCCCTATACCCTCTTAATCCCTCAACACTCACCCTCACCCCTATACCCTCTTAATCCCTCAACCTTCAACCCTAAACCCTCTCAACCCCTATACCCTCTTAATCCCTCAACCCTCAACCCTCAACCCTCAACCCTCAACCCTTAAAAACTAATCCCTCATCCCCTATACCCTCTTAATGCATCAAGTCTCAATCCTCAACCCTTAAAACCTAATCCCTCAACCCCTATAACCTCTTAATCCCTCAACCCTCAACCCTCGAACCCTAATCTCTAAACCCCTATAACTTCTTAATCCCTCAATGCTCAATCCTTAAACCCTAATCCCTCAACCCCTATACCCTCTTAGTCCCTCAACCCTTAACCCTCAAACCTAAACCCTCAACCCTTAAACCTTAATCCCTGAAACACTATACCCTCTTAATCCCTCAACCGTCAACCTTTAAACCCCAATCCCTCAACCTCTATACCCTCTTAATCCCTCAAACCTCAACCCTCAACCCTTAAATCCTAATCCCTCAACCCCTATACCCTCTTAATCTCTCAACCCTCAACCCTCAACCCTTAAAATCTAATCCCTCAACCCCTCAACCCTTAAACCCTAATACCTCAAACCCTATACCCTCGTAATCCCTCAACCCTCAACCCTTAAACCCTAATCCCTCAACCCCTATACCCTCTTAATCCCTCAACCCTCAACCCTTAAACCCTAATCCCTCAACCCCTATACCCTCTTAATCCCTCAACCCTCAACCCTCAACCCTCAACCCTTAAATGCTAATCCCTCAACCCTCAACCCTTAACTCTAACCTCACAACCCTAAAACCCTTAAACCCCAATCCCTCAACCCTATACCCTCTTAACTTTATCCCCAACCCTTAAACCCTAACTCCCTCAACTCATAAATTCTCTTAATCCCTCAACTTTCAACCCTTAAACCCTAATCCCTCAACCCTTATACCCTCTTAATCCCTCAACCGTCAACCCTTAAAACCTAATCCCTCATCCCCTATACCCTCTTAATCCCTCAACCCTTAAACCATAATCCCTCGACCCCTATAACCTCTTAATCCCTCAACCCTCAACCCTTGAACCCTAATCCCTAAACCTCTATAACCTCTTAATCCCTCAACCCTCAATGTTCAACCCTTAAACCCTAATCCCTCAACCCCTATACCTTCTTAATCCCTCAACCCTCAACCCTCAACCCTTAAACCTTAATCCCTGAAACCCTATGCCATATTAATCCCTCAACCCTCAAACCTTAAACCCTAATCCCCAAC
>CM021108.1:63452639-63483597 GCA_007115665.2 Sequoiadendron giganteum | reverse complement strand
AGAGAGGGAAGGAGTTGTGGAGAGATGATAGATAGAGAGAAGTAGAGAGTGGAGGGATGGAGGGAGAGGAAAAGAGGATATAGAGGTGAGTGTTTGTGAGAGGGAGATAGAGTGAGAGGAAGGGGGTGAGAGAGAAAGAGAATAGAGAAGGAAGGGAGGAGAGATATAGAGTAGAGAGGGAAGGAGAGAGTAAGAGAGAAAGAGGGGGGAGGGGGAGAGAGAGGTAGAGAGAGTGGTAGGTAGTGGAGGGAGAGGTAGGTATAGTGGAAAGGAGAGAGGGAGGGATAGGTGGGAGAGAGGGAAGGAGGGAAGTGATATGGAGAGATAGTGGTGAGATAGAGAGTAGAGAGGTAAGGAGAGAATGAGAAAGAGAGATAAAGAGAGAGAGAGGGAGGCTGGAGAAAGGGAGAGGTAGAAAGGGATAGGTGAGATAGAGAGAGGGAAGGAGGGAAAGTGGGATAGATAGAGAATGGTTATTTAGAGATGATGGAGTGAGTGGAAAGGAGGGAAAGTGGGAGAGAGAGAGAGAATGGTGATTTATAGAAGAGGGAGTGAGAGGTATGGATAGAGATAATGGTGAGATAGAGAGAAGGAGAGAGTGAGAGAGAAAGAGAGGGATGGAGAGATAGAGAGAGGTAGGTAGAGGAAGGGAGAGGAGAGATAGAGAGTAGAGAGGGAAAGAGGTAGGGAAGGAGACATAGGTGACATAGAGAGGGATGGAGAGAGAGTGATGGAGGGAGAGTAGATATAGAGAGGAAAATAGAGAGGAGAGATAGAGATTAGAGAGCGGAGGGAGGGAGGGAGAGGTAGGGAGCGAGATAGAGGTGTGTGTGTGAGTGAGAGAGAGAATGGTGAGATAGAGAAAAGGAGAAATTGAGAGAGAAAGAGGGTGGAGGGAGTGAGGGAGGGAAAATAGTGAGAGAGATTGGGAGGGTGAGGTCGAGAGAGGGAGAGAGAGGAGAGATAGAGAGAAGTAGAGAGGGAAGTAGGGAGGGAGGGAGTGTTAGGGAGGGAGATAGAGGTTTGTGTGTGAGAGAGAGATATAGAGATATTTGTAAGATAGAGAGGAGAGAGTGAGAGGGAGGGAGAGAGAATTATGAGATAGAGAGGAGAGAGTTAGAGAGAAAGAAGGAGAAGAGAGGGATAGAGAGGGATAGAGAGTGAGAGAGAGATGTAGGCAGAGGGAGGGAGAGGAGAGATAGATTTTAGAGAGGGAGACATAGGTGAGATACAAAAGGATGGAGGGAGAGGTATGTTAAGAGAGAGAGATGTGAGATAAATAAAAGTAGAGAGGTAAGGAGATGTAGAGAGAGAGAGAGATAAGAGATAGAGAGAAGTAGAGAGGGGAGGGAGGGAGGCAGATGTAGGGATGAGATAGAGGGTTGTGTTTGAGAGAGGGAGTGGAGAGGGAGGAAGGGGGAGAGAGAGGGAGTGGAGAAATAGAGAGTAGAGAGAAGGAGAGAGTGAGAGATAAAGATGATACAACTTGCTAACTACTAAAATTTTACCTCATGTTTACTGCAATTTGACATGCTGATTATTGAAATTTGACTAAGTCTGAAATTTTTAAGATCTTCAAATAACTAGAATTTGCATTAAATAAATCCTAGAGATCTAAAATCACTCTCAAACATCCTACCTATACACATGAAATATAACTTAAAGTATAAGAAAGTAAATGTCCATATGTAAATTTCAACTTATACTTAAATGTGTATTTCATGTATTTATAGTCTCCTTGGAAAAGAAAGACAAAATGAAAGAGTTTTGGAAAATGCATTCCAAAATTCATGAATGACATTTGGTGAGCGCCAAATTTGGTGCTATCCAAATGAAACAACCTATTTAACGAGCACCAAATTTGGTGAGCGCCAAATTTGGCACTCGCTAAATAGGTTGCATTGGGAAATACCAACCCAATGGGTTGGATTTTGCATTGGGCATCCGACCCAAAGGTTTGGACAACTATTTCATACAAAAGACGTTGTTTTTTAAAGGGTGCCAAATTTTCTCATATTTTTGTCTGTGATCCCCATCTCATTTACACGTCTTTCAATGCAAGTTTATAAAAAAACCATGATAGCATTAAACTCTCTCTTAGCTATCTAAATATATAATTCTTTTTTCATTTTGATTTAGTAAAGGTTTTAATCCATAGATTCTATTGTAAATGCTTCCATTTTTGGTCAAAAACCAACATGTGCTAGTTTTAGGATAGATATTTACTCATTAATCAAAACATGAAACAAATTAAATTTTTTGAAACTAGACTCCATTCTACACATGATGAAAACAAAATCAATTTTCGATTAGTTTTCAAAAAATTTAGGGGGGAGCATTCTCAAATTTCAACTTTTTAGGATGTGTCCACTTTGAAAATTCATAAAATATTATATATTCATTAAAAAATTATCTGAAAGAATGAGGATAAACTACATGGTGTTAGCTAATTTATCACCATTGGGTTTTTTGAAATTCTAAAAAAAATTTAATCAAAAAGGGGGGAGCCCTCAGGTGCTATGCTATTTTTTTGATAAAAACAGGACCTGTTTCCCCCCACCCCCCACCCTTTTTGAGACCCTTAATCTTCATTAATTTCAAAAAAAATTAGTAGCTTAGAAAATGACTCAGAGAACTTCAACTTTTGTTCTTGCTGAATCTTCATATTTTGAGTGTAACTATCTTCATTTTCTCATGCAAATCAGATTTTTTTGATTTAAAAAAAAAAAGTGGCATCTTGAGAGCCAAAATTGTGTTAGAGATCCATGCACTTACCCATATTATAATAGAGACTATTATATGAAAGGAAATATGCATCCACCCAAAATAATTTCCATATAACCCAAATAAAGAAATCTATGCAAACAAATATTTATAATCCATATACAAGAGAATAGACAACATACCATGGATTAAAGAGCGACACAAGATATACCCTTGGAAAACCCTCAAGATGGAAAAATCTAGCCTCCAAAAGCATCCATGATCAATGTATTATTCATAAATAAACATTACAGTACATCTTCAGAGCTTCCATGAACACCTCTAAAGCATCAAGCCTCTCCAATGTATCCTCCATGTGTCCAAGCATGTAACTGCACATCCCATACCATGATTCACTTATGCACTCTTCAAAAGAAGACTCAAAACCCCAACAATCCAACCTTAGCTAACTACCCTTGTGTTTCATTTTATAGAAACAAGCTCACACAAAACCACCAAGTGGTATTATATAAAACCATGTGAATAAAACCATGAGATTAAAAAACCATGACCCCACATTTTTTTAGGCTGCATGAATCCATCGAGTATCCACCCCCCTATAAGCTGCAATGCACTTGGTAAACTCTTTTCATGTGACCGGTGATGCTAGTAAGACACACCCTCTAGTACCATAGGGATGATGGGGAGACTAGAACTCGTGACCTCTTTTCTACAATAGGATGTTTTAGCCAATAGATCTAGGCCCACCGCCCCAACCATGACCCCACATTTAATATTGGGTGCTTTCTTAAATTACTTGAATCTCCAATATTAAATACATACATTTTTACAACTTATATTCAACTTATGTCCCATCGTTACATACAACATAAAGTAGCCCCATGAATGTTAAATCTTAGTGATGCTCATACCTCTACGTCCCCTAGGTGTACCACACACATAATAATAAATTAAACATTATGAACATTGTGCAAGTTGAACACCTAATTCCTAACATTATTTACGCTACCATAATACATTTCTTATTATAGAATTAATACAACTCTAGCATCCCACTTTTTTCTAGCCTCTTTTACAACTAAGATACATCCCTTATATAGAAGAAATATTCTTGAAAGATAACATATGGACTACACTTGTCACTTTCAATTAGCTTGATGAACTCTCATACAACTAAATCGATGAAAAGACTCATGAAAATTTTGAGAGAAATTCATGACCTATAGGACGGGTGATGAATTACTTAGAGATAGACCATTATTGATCCACCTAAGTTGAAGTGTAGCTTGCTACTTGTAGTCATGGAAAGAGGGAACACATATATCAAATCTTTTCTCTTTATTGCTTAGACTTTGGTGATGATTTTCAAAGATAGGGATGGTATAGGAGAAAACATCCTTGGCATGTTAGGAAAATAGGTAGCCATAAGTGAGGCTAATGTCACTATTCTCAATCCAAATAACATAATAATCAACCTAGAAATTGTTTCAGATGCTTTCTCCATATTCATACCTCAAATGATTTTATGATAAGAAGATGAATAATACACAAAAGAAAGGGGATCATCCACTCCCACATTATAACAATTATTAGAGATAAATCTAAGATTAATAACCAAAACTTCTTTGAGATCCAATAGATCCTCCACACCAACCAAGATGAACAAGAGAATACTAAAGGAATTATGGGAGGAATTGAAATTTATTACATTTCACATGAGGCTTGTGGAGCTAATATAGAAAAATACAAGAAATAATAGGTGCATAGATCCCTCTTTCTGATTGAATTTCTCACACTTCGTGGGAAGCCTATGTTAGAGTCCAAGCCTTGACTTGAGGATCAATTAGACTAGACAACGCTCATCCCAATTCTGCCCATTCTTAAAATAATTCTATCACTTCTCCCTTTGAATTCACAAAGATATAAGCAAGAGAAGGCTGAATAGCCCCCAAATAACCAAGGAACCATTGTAGATTTTTTTAAAGAATTCTAGAAAAAACTAACCTCTCTAAATATACCACTCATGTAAATATGAATTACCATAAGCTCAAGGTCTCTTTTTATAGCTAAAAATTAAGGCTAATTATGCCTTTAGTTAAGCTCTTAATCATGATTAATTCCTTAAAAATCCTTTATCATAAAGTGTGTCAATTATAATCATTTATTGCACCTTGAAATTCTTGTTCACACACACTTTGAGGATTTTCATAGAGTTCACGCAATGTGAAGAATCAATGTCACAAAAGCTTTATGAATATTTCCCTATCCACATACAAAGTTCTTCATGAAATGGCCATTTGTGCTCATTTGTTTTGCCAGCTTATGTATGTGGGCCATGTATCTTGAATCAAGGAGTATCTTAGTTTCACTAATGAATTTGTTTAGTTTTGATTCCAATTTTAGCAAGTTATCCAATTTTTGGTTGCATAGGATATGATCAACTTTAGCTTCTTGGGTGATGGATGTGAAAGAAACCGGAGCATTGCCATAAAATTTATATTTCCAAGAATCTAATGATTTCATCTCACCACCACCATCAAGTACTAAAGGTAATCAACATTTCTTTAAGGGTCTTGAAATTATTCAATTTATCCTTAAGCATCAAATAAAATCTATTTTGGAATGTATAGATGTCATTTAGGAGCCCAATGACCTTATAAGTATTTTACATTTTTATAGGGGCACTGAATTATATTTTTCATTTCCATGTATCATGTTCATAGTTAGCATACACAAAATCTATGTGGGTATGTGCAGGATCATGATGGGCCAAAAAGTGGCGATATGCAAGTGATATGATGACCCATGTGGCTAACGACCTTTTTTTTACCCAAAATTGATGAAATTAAAAGGGTTTTTAAAGGAGATTCTCAACTTCCCACCATATAAATTATGCTTTACTTTGAATTTAATAAATAATTATAATTCATTTTCTATTTTAATTACGACTAAAGTCCTGATTGATAGGTTGATTGAAAAACATCTATAGATTTCAAATGGTATCACATTTTTTGAATTTGAAACATGCATCACATTCTATGCTTCACATACTATAGGATTAAAAAATATAAAATTGAATTTCATGAAGTTTTAACCAAGTTAAGGTGGTCAGACATACGATATTTTTTATTTTTTAAAAGTTGTAATAAAAAAATCATAATTAATTATTTACTTGGAAAAAAATTACAAAAAAATATGCATCACATCGGGACATGAGTCCTCTACTTATATCTAAAATATTATAAAAAAATATTATCATTTTATTGTGGTTAGGATGGTTAGACAGACACCTACTTATTTTTTCCTTGAAATTTAAGTACTACTGCATTGAAATTTCAAATTTTCACCAAATAGATTTTTTTATTTTTTAAATAAACCTAGTAGTTTAGAAACTAAATTCAATTTTCTACAAATTCTATTCTTACATATATTTTTGAAATAATATAGATAACTTATTCAAAGTTTTACGTCAAGTTGGATAACTCTGATTTTTCTGAATTTATTGCCACTTAAGGGCCTATTTTTTCCACGATGATCCTGCACATACCCATGTAGTCAATACTTGTCTCGAGACTAACTCATTATTGGCTTGGTTGATTTGAGATTTCCTCAAATTATCATAACAATCCCAAAAATCATCTAACTTATGTAAAATATAAGACATCATATGGTCTAAAAGATTATTGACTAAGTCAATACTATATTTCCTTCCTTTATCTTTTAGTTTAGTCTCTGTATTTTGACTTTGCTTCTATTTCTCAAGTCAAATCTACAATGCTCAACATAAACATATACATATCTTGTTGGGATATATTTCCTATGGTAGCTAGAGTAATTAAACACCCCAATACTATTGGAATTGTGTGCCTCAATCCCATTGGCCTAAATCTCTGAGAGAGAAATGTCCATGTGACAGCTGAGATGTCTAGCTGAATTACATAATTGCTACGTTCATGATTGTACTGCTGTACTGCCAAGTAATGGTGAGAGAGGTGCGGTAACGCGGTTACCGCCATACCATAGGAGCCTTCTAGTTGAGACATGGGAGTGCGATGTATACCACCATACCGTAAGAACCTTTTTCATAGTCGACTGATAGTGTGGTATACCGCCATACCATGAGAACCTTGTGACTGTCTGGAAGTAGCGTGGTGATACCGCCGTACCGTAGGAGCTTTCATGCAAAGGTGCGGTAGTGTGGTGATACCGCCATACCGTGGGAACCTTCAACCTGGAGAGCAGTATCACGGTATACTGCCACACCGAGATAGGACTTGGAGGAGCTTGTGGTGGTGCAGTGTAGTCACTACCACACTGCGAGGGTGTTATGTCTTGGCTGCGGTAGAACGGTGGGTGTTTAAATTTATTTGGATGGATGGAGGACGATGACTTGGCTTACTGAATGACTATCCTACATGGTTGGTTGTGGACAAATGGGAGAAGCGAAATGTAAACTATTGGTAGTTGGACTTTGTGGCCATTGGAAGATCAACAGATTGTTTGAGCATGTGAACAAAATGGAAGTCTCTGAATGTTCGATGATTTGGGGTTGGAAAAAGAGGATGAGAATGTTGTTCTGAAGGAGGAAACTCCGCTTTGTGTGTGTGGATTGAATGTGAAACTTATCTCTAGGTGAATCTACTTTGTATGTTGTGAGAGAGTGTTGTAATAGAGTGAGGTTTGTAAACACTCAAGAGGTTGATCAAAGGTCCATGAGAAATAGTATCTACACTATATGTTGTATGACAATATTGTAACAATGTGAAGATCGTATGAGGGGTTATGCTCTCTAGTTTGTCTCTAGAATCAAACAAGATGTAATCTCTATAAAGGCTTAGTGCCTAAGTTGTATTTGTAATTGTTCTATTTCATGAATAATACAATGGTGATCTAGACTTTTGGAGTGTGGGGTTTCTTACCCGAAAGGGTTTTCCCCACGTAAATCTGTGTATCCTGTCTCATGTTTCATGTTTCTTGGTTAGAATCTGTTAATGTTTGTTGTTGAAACTGAATTTTCATAAGTTTCTCTCAGAAGGATTATTGTGGGAAATGACTTGTGTCTGATTCTGCTTTGTGACATAGTTTTACGTGTTTTTGAGGAAATCTAATTGAAATTAAAGTTATCGAAGGCACTATAGATCTTAGATACTTATCTAAGATGACCAAGATTTCCCAACAAGTGGTATCAAAGCCTTCTTTTGGTTGTTGGTTCTGGGTATTTCTCTTGTGAAGATTTCTTAGTCTGTCAGGCTTGAGGAAATCTGAAGGAATCGGCTGATGTATTGATCCTTCGGTGAGTGGAAGTCTTTTGGTATTCAGAGACAACACACAACTTGAAGGATGGTGAAGATGGATACAATGGAGTTGGTCATGTTGAATTGTTTTGATCTATGTCTCCTAGTTGGCAGCAGTATAACCTTGATGTATGAGGCAGTTTTCTTTTCTTCGTGGCTATGTAGCAGTAAATATTTCATATTGGGTGTCTATGTGAGAGGCTCCCTAGTAATATGGAGAGGCGTGGGTTGTTTCTCAGCCATGGAAGAGAGTAATTATGCTGTGTGGTGTTTCTCGGTGTTGGAAGGCATTGTTTTTTGTTAACCTCGAATGCATAAAGGCTATGGAGTTAATCGTTAGATGATTTGAAAGCTTATGAAAAGCTTCAGAAATAGGCTATCTCTTTCTTAGATGAATGTGCATATTGGTGGTTTTTCGAGTTGGCTTGAAATGGGCCTAGGGTTCCTAAATTGTTGTTCCTTTATAAGGATGAATTGTACTTGCATGTTTTTATGGTTTTCCAGGTTTTACATGGTCAAGAAAACTTGCTGATTTGTGGATCTGCTGAAGAGCTATTTTCTAGACCCCTGCTTCGTCAGGGTGTTATTGGATGAGATAGTTGCAGCTCTACTTGCATGCTTTGTGCATGGTGAGAGAAGGTGTGATTCTTTCTTTGCATAGAAATGTTTGGTATGTGATTAGTCACTCATCATTCTAAGGTAATGCTTGATGGATTCCTGTACTATGGTGCTTGGTGTGGACATAATTGGAAAATCAGATCTGTACTTGATTTGGTGTTTGAGTCAGGTTGTCTACATGTTTTCTCTCTTATGAGACCTCACATTGTGCAATAAATTGATGTGATTGTGAGTATTCGTGTTTCATTTATTGGATCTACGAGTTGTGCAATGTTGTGGGCTATCTTTACCCATATGTTTGCAATGAGTCAACCTAGAAGTGGACTGTCTATATCCACACAATTTGATTCAGTGTTTATGCGGCCTTGTAAGTTGGTTGTGTCTGTGGTCACTTGTGCATTGGTGTGGTTGTTTTGAGGTAAGAGGATGGATGATAAGTGAATTATGGAGTCTTATAGCGTGGTGAATCTCCTTACTTATGAAATCTTGGTTTCACTTGGGATAATTAGCAATACAACTATATGTTTGTGGACCTGGAAGTTCTTTTTCAGTATTGGAGATGCTTGGTCATGATTCTTGGAAAGCTTGGTATCATTGTTCAGTGGGAGCTTTAGTAGTGATTATTAATAATTTGTCTTCTTTAGTTTTCAGATGTTACTAGGAGGAACTCTTTGATCATGTTGCTGCAGAAGCCCAGTTCTTTCACATTTGCAGGGACACTATTTGAAGATGGTTAACATTTTGAAACCATGGAGGACTTGTGTGTTCTTTGGGTTGAGGTGTTGATGGTGCTTGATAGGTGATGTTGGTTTAGAGCTTGTTTGTTTTATGTCATGTTATACTCTTGCATTCGCATTGGAGGTTTGACATTGAGCGTTGCTCTTGAGACTTTGGTTTCTTCACTTGAAGTATGGTATTTCCTAAGAGGGGATGAAAAGATCATGATGTCATGTTAAGTTCCTGATTCTGCAGTTGGATCTTTGACATTGATCTTGGTATATTCTTTGTGTTTTAGGTGCATTGATCATTTGCCTTATAATTCATGATGTTGTTGTGTTGCATTTAGAGTTTGTCATGAGGTGATTGTTTGTAGGTGCTCATGGATACATGGAGAATAAGGTGAGGCTGAATTTTGCTTGAGATAAGAGAAGTGTATTGAATGGTTACTCTTGTTGAATTTTCTAGCAGTAAGTACGAGGAGCCTACACCTTGATTGAACATGAGTTCAATAAAGACCTATGAGGAGATAGTGCATGGATGAGTCTTTTTTACTTGGATATCATGGAGGAACTTTCTCTTTCCCACTCTTGGTCTTCTTGATAGTTTATAGCTTGGGAGGTAGTGCCCATTGTTTCTCTCAGGTGTGTTATGTATTTCTTTCATTAATGGATCTTGAGCTATGGTTAGATGGTTCTGGAGGATTCATTATGAGAGATAGACAACTTGGTTATCTCCTTGGTGTAAATTTTTCATTTATGATGATTATGGGAGGACAGTAGTTGGCTAATTTCCTGAAATAGGAAATAGAGTAGTTTGATCTTCTCTGAGAAGCTTACTTTCATGTGATTTAATCGGTTGAGTGTTGTTAAGTATTTTCCATTAGGGATGTAAAGAAGATACTACTTGACACAACTGACACTTGGAGGCGTTTTGTAGAAGGACATGCTACATGTTATGTTTTGCAGATTCTCTTTGGTCTTACTAATTTTTCTAAATATGTGGTTTCACATAACATTTTTTTCTTTGTTGGATGTGGAGTACATGGAAGAGTTGTACAGACTGTTTAAAAGAGATGTTTTTCTTGTAGAAACTTGTTTGCAGGTTTTTCATATCAGTGTGGAGTTGAGTCCTTGGTACTACATCATTACACTTTCTTTGTGTTGTAAATTGGTAGACTTGTTTTTCCCTTTGAAATTGTTTCAACTTTTGGCATGACTCCTGCAGTGTGAGTTCCTAAAAATGTTTGTCCTTCATTGACTTGTATACACGTGGAGCTTGTAGTTGTAAGTACATGGGTTGGTTATGCCTGGGAAATAAGTTTACTAATGTACGATACCTTTGAGGTATGGATGATTGGATGTACTAGCACTTGTTGTGGGCGTTATTTTCAGTCACGTGGATTTATCAATTGGATAGAAGCTCAGTCTGTTTGATTGTTGTTCTAAAGGGCTGATGGTTTTATCTTATTTTCTGGAGTGATGGCAATGTCTTTTTGTTGAAATCGTTGGGATCTTTTGCTTGTGTTTGTTGGATTGGTGAATATTCACCTTGGCTTGTACCTTTCTTCCATAGGTGGCATGTTGGAGGATGACATGGATTGTTGCTTGAATAGTGGACATCTTAGATGTTGTTGCAGAAGCCTTGATGGAGCATGAGAGAATTTTTGGATCTTTGTGGTTTCATGGATGAATATCATTGGTTACAATGTTGGACAGTTAGTTGCAGTTGGATACTTGATTTTGTTGAATATTGTTTGGTAGACTATTATTTGTGGAAACTTGTTTGTTCGGTGTCCTGAATGTTGTTAAACAGGGTCTGAACTGGTGGTGCTAGTGTGATCTTAGTAGTTCCTGAGTGCTCTGGAGCTGCCAGTGTGATCTTCGTCAAGTGGGAGATTGTTGGAATTGTGTGCGTCAATCCCACTGGCCTAAACCTCTGAGAGAGCAATGTTGGTATGGCCGTTGAGATGTCTGGCCGAATTGCATAATTGTTACGTTTATGTTCGTACCATTGTACCACCAAGTAATGGTGAGAGAGGTGCGGTAGCATGGTTATCGCCATACCGAGGGAGCCTTCTGGCTGAGACATGGCAGTGCGGTGTATATTGCAGTACTACGAGAACCTTTTTCACAGTCGAGCGGTAGTGTGGTATACCACTATATCACGAGAGCCTTGTGATTTTCTGGCGGTAGCATGATGATACCGCCATACCATAGAAGCTTTCATGCAAAGGTGTGGTAGTGTGATGATATCGCCATACCACGGGAACCTTCAACCTAGCGATCGATAGCATGGTATACCGCCACACCAAGATAGGACTTGGAGGAGCCTGCGGTGTAGTCACCACCACATCGTTAGGGTGTTATGTCTTGGTTGCGTTAGAGCGGTGGGCATTTGAATTTATTTGGCTAGATAGAGGACGCTAACTTCGCTAACTGAATGACTATCCTACATGGTTGGTTGTGGACAAATGAGAGAAGCAGAATGTAAAACGTTGGCAGTTGGACTTTGTGGCCGTTGGAAGATCAACAGACCGTTTGAGCATGTGAACAAAATTAATTTCTCTGAATGTTTGATGGTTGGGGGCTGGAAAAAGAGGATGAGAATGTTGTTCTGAAGGAGGCAACTCCACTCTCTCTTTGTGGATCAAATGTGAAACTTCTCTCTAGGTGAATCTGCTCTGTATGTTGTGAGAGAGTGTTGTAACAGAGTGAGGTTTGTAAACACTCGAGAGGTTGATCAAAGTTCCATGAGAGATAGTATCTACACTGTATGTTGTATGACAATATTGTAGCAATGTGAAGATCTCATGAAGGGTTATGTTGTCCAGTTTGTCTCTAGAATGAAACAAGATGTAATCTCTGTAAAGGCTTAGTGCTTGAGTTGTATTTGTAACTATTTTGTTGCATGAATAATACAATGGCGATTTGGACTTTTTGGAGTGTGGGGTTTTTTACTCGAAAGGGTTTTCCCCACGTAAATCTGTGTGTTTTGTCTCATCTTTCATGTTTCTTGGTTAGAATTTGTTAATGCTTGTTGTTAAAATTGAATTTGCATAAGTTTCTCTCAGAAGGATTGATGTGGGAAATAAACTGTGTCTGATTCCGCTTTGTGACATAGTTGTACGTGTTTTTGAGGCAATCTAATTGAAATTAAAGTTACCGAAGGCACTACAGATCTTAGATACTTATCTGAGATGACCAAGATTTCCCAACAAATACAATATACTTTAGAATGACCATTTATTTAATATTATTATAGTTTTGCAACAACTTAATGTGATCCTTCTACAATTTCTTGAAATATTCTTGCAACTTCTTTGCTACTACTTCACCAAACATGGTCATGTTGACTACCAAGGATGTTTCTTGAAGAGTGGTGGTATCACTTAGTCTTCTTATGATTAAGTTCCTTGTGAGATCATTTATGTCCCTACCCACGAGACTTGTTATGATCAAGAGGTACAACCTACAGGTGAAGCCACAATAGTGGTTTACCATTCAAGTGAGGAAGAAAAACTCACAAAAAATGACCCCAAGGCAAAAAAAGTGATTTTAGGGGTTCGTATGAACCTACTGGTTCGACCAAACCAATAAGGGGTTCGCTCGAACCTTTGAATATTGGCAAAAAAAAAAAATGCATAGGAAAGGGGTTCATACGAACCCCTCTTATCCCTCATCCCCCATCCGAGACACAAAAAAACCTAAATTTTGGCACTTCGAAGCTCGGGTTGAGGATAAAAATGGAGGAATCTTCACAAACCCAACTAGAATCAGGTATTCCTTAGAACGAGCTATCCAATGAATATAATTGTAATATGTTTTGGTTTTATTATGTATGTGTTTTTTTAGTTTTATTAAACATAGGTTTTTCACCGAAAATCAAGCTCTCTATTTTGCACATGTTGAAAAATAGCAGATTATCAAAATAATTTTCTAAAAAACATGTTCATGCTGGGTATTGATGTCCTTGATCCATTAAAAAAAAAAAAATTAATTTCGATACATACATAAAAAGTTATGTTGTATACAGTCCGCCTATGTCTGAATTGCAATTGGTTTGACTTCGAAACTTGATTAAGGAAAAAATATTCAATAAAAAACTATGAGACCAAATGAAAGTGCTAGATATCATAGTTAAAAATCTAAATTCGAAAAAATTAGAATTTTATGCTTCATACAAAAAAAGTTATGTTGTATACGGTGAGCGTCACTTTTTAAAAATGTTGTTTTCTTAAAAATCCAATTTTTGTGGGAGATGGAAAAAGAAGTGCAATCTGATTCCAAAAAATTTGAAAAAAATATTTTTAGAATCTACAAACAAAATGTGTTTGCATCATCTTCAAATTCCTCACGGTTTAGCCGCTATAGGTTCCCGAATGTGAAGATTTAGTTAAAAATAATAATTTTAGTGTCCAGTTTGGCCAAAAATTGTAAACCACTATTGTGGGATCACCCCTACATATCTAAGGTTTCATACTTTGTGCTAAAACCTAACCCAGAGTATAATTATTTTTCTTTCTCTTCAAAGGTCAAGATGTATTCATCATTATTATGTCATCTTATACTATCCAAGTCTATGGTAGAATCTATTTCCAAAACTAAAAAGAGTACATTTAGTTTATCTAGCCAATATTTTTTCTTCTTTTGGTGTTATCCTCATACATCAAAGACAATATCCATGAGGTACCTTGAGTTATATCCTCATTATTAATCTCTTTAGCCTATTTAGTATTATCTTTAATCCTTTGTAGGATTACACTAAAATTCTTATTCAAAATTAGAGTTTAGAACTCAACAAATTTGATGATCTTGTCATAAAAAAATCACAACCCTTATGAGAGAAAAACTATATATGTGAGGAATATTAGGCATGTATTGGTCAATAAATAACAACCCAAGTCCCCATTTTCATACTATAAAACCCTTTAAAAAGTTTGTAAACCATGATGCATTCCTATGTAGATTTTGATATGTGGGAAAAGTGAAACCCTAGGACTCCACCTTAAGATTTCAAGACTTTCCCCAAAATATGCATATCATTTAAATTCGACATCAGCTAGGATATGAGGTTGACTAGCAACCTAGAGGTGAACCAATCAATCTTAGGATCTGAATTGAAGGGTTTGAAGTGATTTTGGTATGGAATACAATTATGCAACTAAATGACTATGAGAATGCATTATTTTGATGCAAATACAAAAAAATGGAAACTAAAAGTAAAATTCTAAGACCATATCTAAATAGAGTAGAGTACTATCCACTTATAGTTTAAATTTGAGATGGTTTTAAGTGGACTAGGGTTCAAGGATGCCCTTGTCTAGGTATCTGAAACTAAAATTTTCTTTCAAAGTCCTTAGGTACCAAGTATGTAGCTTCTCTCCTTTAGATCTTGTTGTCGGATATTTGTCTGTTGATGAAATATTATAGTTTACATGCATCTTGTCAAGTTGTAGGGCTTGTATGCATGAATGAGTGAATTGTCTTCAAATCTCCCTTCAATCCTCTTCATATCTGTACCTACACATTCAAAAGGAGAGGAAGGGTTGTGCCATATAGGGGCTTGCCTTAGTCAAACCCCGTGTTTTTCACAATGGAAAATTTGATGATAAAGAGAACTTATCCTTTAGAGGGATAAATGTTAAATGCTAAATGAATGATGAATCAACAATGAACTACAACTCACCACCACAATCTGATTTCCTTGAAGGATTGAAGTCACACAAATCTCCTTAAGGCTTGATAATAATTTGGCTTGATTTTCTTTGAATACCTACAAGTGTTAGTACTTCACAATAAAATGTATGCATAAACATGAACAAACTCACATAAAACTTGACATGATGCTTCAATGTTGAAATGCTGTAATAAATCTCTAATTTTTTCTCTTGACTGATCAAGTGAATGAATTTTAGGACACTTGATTTTCTCAATTGAATTCTCCCTATCTTGTTTCCTCCTTTAAAATTGTGAAGATACTTAGTATTTATATGAATTTTTTCTAATTTCACGAAAACTAAATCCCAATAGCTGACAATCAGAATTTGAATTTCAAATATTAAATTACTACTACAAACACTTTAAATTTTGGGGCCATATTAAGGGGACTAGGGTGCAAGGACACCCTAGTCCAAATCCCTCAATCTTTAGGATCCAAAGTGATAGGAGAAAAATATTAAACCTATATATGGATCTTGCATATTTAATTTCTTCATAAATGTTAAGACAAGCCATGGAATGCATAATTTAGGAAATTAGGAACACAATTAGGTCCAATCATTTAGAGGAGAGCAAACATAGTGTGAAATTGTCAAGGGTGACAATTTATGATGCTACAGATTTACATAAGTATTTAGTTTTACAAAAACTCTCAAAAAATCCTATGATCAATGCTCTTATTCAACACAAAAAATTTGCATGCCAATTGAAATCTAAAATTAGAAGATAGTTAAGTATAATTATACCAATTTCTTTGGAAAAATACTCTAGCCAAAATGCCAAGCTCTTTCTCCCTTTGTTGCATCCTCTATCACCACCACTACCACACACACATCCTTTTTGTCATATCTTGGCCTCACTTGAAACTCCTCTCTATGAACTTCACATTAACTCCCCACTTCTCTCCTTATTCAATGTAGGTGAAGTGGGTATTAACATCAGTTTGTTGGAGTGTTTCTACATGCTATGCACAATAATCTCTCATTAATTCATATTAATGCATGGATTTTTCCACTTCATGGATTTCATAATAGCTTGGTCGAGCTTCAATTCAAATTTCTTTTAAAAGAAGATATTTATAACAACTTTATATATATCCACTTTTCTATTTGATTATCTCTTTATATGTAATAATTAACTATATATATAGTTAATTATATATGCCTTAGCATTATTCATAAATGAATAATTATGAAATCTTCTGAGATAAAATCCTATCAAGCTTAAATCATATTGACTAGAAAATATACAAAATGAGAAGTAAAAAATGACTTATCAAGGCAATATGATCAAAGAGACAACAACACTCAAAACTAGAATGTTATTGCAACACATGGTACCATTTCACCTACAACTCATGGCGAACATCATAACTATATAAGTAATAAGACATCATTTTGTGTGTGTGTGTGTGTGTGTGTGTGTGAGAGAGAGAGAGAGAGAGAGAGAGAGAGAGATTTCTCATAGTCATGGCACACATGTCATTCTTCTGGATCTACTTCCCTCTCTTTGTTGATGCTCTCCCTCTTGGTTTGAGAGGGGAAATCTAATTTCTTGCATCCACCTCATTCAACCAACAAGGTAGTTAGTTTGATAATCATAGTACCATAGCATAATAGAAAACATTTACTAACATCACAAAGCTAGTAAATTCACATCTATATCCTTCCAATCAACACCTATCTAATATTTTCTTTTACTTTAACATTTAAATAAAATAATTCATAATATAAATGTTTACAAAACATAGTTTTTTAATCATAATTTAAAATGCAAATCAAAGTGTTTAACTTAAAGTTAGTTAAAAAAAAAATTACTGTGACTTTATATTAGTATAAAGATGCTAAAATTTTGACCTTTCAAATAATTATCAAACAATTAACATTAACATTTATTATTCATTAAAACATTTAAATACATAAGAATATTTTCAAACATTTGATTTAGTAAATGAAATTGCATTAAATATAAAAAAACACTTTATCTTGACTCAAAAATAACTCTCTTTAATTTTTAATTTTAATTTTAATTTATTTGATCCTCTTACTACAAAAAAATGTTTTTAGATATAACAAATAACATTTAATTTTGAAATGCCATACATTGATAAAAGTAAAAATGTTTAAACAAATAAAAATTATGAATTAGTGGAAATGATGTGTTGGTCAACAAATGTGAAAAATATTAAGAAGATAATAAAGTAGATTTGCGTGTGGAAATATTAAGAAGATAATACACTAGACTTCCATAATTGTCGTGAGTCATACGTTTAAAGTAGACCAGATTTGGTTTATAAATTATAAATTATTCCAGTTTGTCTTGACTAAGGGTCAAGCATTATAAAACAGATAAGATGTCTAATAAGACATCATTTTCTAGTTACTGGACCTGTCGTGAAAGATAAGACAAGACTTCACTAAAAATAAGGTAGATATTTGAACTGAATTAATTGTAAGTGTTACTATAATGAGTGGTTTCTTTTATATTTAGTTTAAGGGATGTTTTGTTATTATTTGAGATTATTATGTTTTTTTTTTCTCATTCAATTTGTACAATTGTGTAAATAATTCAGTGATGATTTTTTACAAACAATATTTTTTTATAAGAAATGTTATTTTTCCACACTTTTATAGTTATGAAGGAAAATATAATTTCTTTAAGTGTAATCTAGATTAAATAGGATGCATACATTAACTTAGATCTAATAAATTTTTAGTTGTGGGAAAATGTATTATGAAAAAATATCATGCTAAAGTATTGGAAATAAATGTGAACAATAAATGTACTCAACTATATGATCACGAAATGAATGATCCATGCGAAATTTATGAAACTTGTGATGTCTCAAGATTAAGAAAAGATTATGACAATTTATAACTCATAGAAATGTATTGTGCTTGCAAAACTAATCTAGTAATTCTCACTAATTTACTTTTTTTTTTGAAATTCCCCTATTTGCCTCTACTTCCTTTACTTTTTCTAATATTTAAAGACCAACACTATTTAGAAATACCTTAAATGGTTATTAGTATCAAAGGAGACATATTTTCCTAAGTCACCTCACATAAATGTGTATAATTGTTGAACATGGTAGGCTATAGAAATCTGCGTGAAAGAACAAACATAGTATGCAAGGGCCCTAGAATGACATACATGCAAATTTGTTACTCCTTTTAGCTCACTAAATTCAAATGTTTCAATATTAATTATTCATTTTAATCCTCTAGGGTGAGAGAATTTGTGGATTCCAAATGTGTAAAATGAATGCTAATGAATGCCTTAAAATATTAGCACATAGTATCAAATTTCACAAAAAGTGCACATAGTCACCTTAAAGTGGGAAAATAAAGAGGGTAGTTGACCAAAAAATTGAATTTAAGTTTTAGAAAGACAATGGTCAAATGTGTGATATCAAGGGTGGTCTTGTGACTATAGAAATAATCTTGGTTGAGCAAACAATCATATCCAAGCATATAATGGATATATAGAGGTTGGTGTAGGAATTTAAGTGTAATAAATGTGATGTTAGGATGAATATATTAGAATATATATGTATAAGAGTAAGGTTGGAACTAACTACATAAGAATGTGTGTGTGTATACTAAATGAACTCAAATTTGTGTAACATTGTGTCATTCGACATGTACATGCACTAAGATATTTCCTCAAATCGGCATAAAAATATATGAGAAATAACATAGTATGCAAATTTCACCATTACAAATTAATGTAGGGAATAAAACACACTAGGTAAAAATACATATCTAGGGGATAAATTAATATTATTGAAACCCTAGATAAAATAGTAGTTGAGAATTATAATTGAGTAATATGAGATTAAAAGTAGATTGAATTAACAAAGACAAAGTAAAGCTTATCTTGAAATTGATATAATGTTGACTTTCACTATTGAGATGTCATAATAGACTAAAGGAATAATAGTGTGTCCCACTTTTTGCATTATTGGTATTGAGCATATTTTGTAACTATACTAAATAAATTGTCAAGAATTTAGAGATAATGGAAACTAGTGGTTTGTGCCATTTTCTTTATGGACTCAATGTATAATTTTAGAATTAAAAATAATCTATTTTTTATTAGTTTTCTGATATTTTAAAACTTATTTCTATATTTTTTAAAGTGTAAATTTTTACCATGATGCATAACATTTAATGCAAATTAAAACTTGTCCATGATTTCTCGGAATTAGATCATTAATGCCAATTTCCAATATATATTGTGTAGATATTTCTAGTAATGTCTTTGAAATATTTTAGTTATCACTAATTTTTAAATTGGTACTAACAAAAATTTAGGCCTACATTTTATTGTTATGTATTCCTCTTTGCTTATTTATTGAAATTAATTATTTTTATTGAAATAACTACATCAATATAGAGTATGGTGTGATTTTTAAAATATTTTTGACCTAATATGATTTTATTTATTTTTGGAATATAATAGAGAATAGAAAGTAATAGATTTATAAGGTTAACAATTTGAAAAATGTTACTGATGTGTATATCAAGTTAATGAACACAAATAAGTTTGTTTGCTACAAATTAGTATGGGTATTATCATTAGTAATTAGTCTTTATATATTATATATAGTTAAGATTAGGTGTTGTACCACTTACAAATCCTTGGGAGCAATTGAAATTATTTAGTAATATATAACCTAACGTTGGGCTCTCCTTAAATTATGCACCCTAGAAGAAGAATCTAGAAGATTACATGTATTACATAGTCTAATACCTATCTAAGTGGTTAAGAGGGATGAAAGATAATGTGTGAAGAGGGGGTTGTAAAGTAGTCTTGAAAGAGCATCTTGAGTTGTCTGTTTTGGGTAGTCTATAAGAGTATTTTGGAAAGGGAGTTACACTTTCAAATTGGAGTGTTAGGTTTTATTAATTGACTAATCAAGCAAGAAGTTCCACTCAAATACCTTTATGCTATCTAAAACCATCTATGGATCCCAATAGATTATCCAAATTAAACAATTCAAAAATATTATTCACTAAAAAACACATTATATTTCACAATTATTAACTCTTCATAAAAATACTAAAATTAATCTAAAATTTTGTTAAAACGACAAATAATTTAAAAGATTCAAAGATGAGTTCAAATTATACGATGATTAAACGACAAATAATTTAAAAGATTCAAAGATGCCTTCAAATTATATGATGTTCATCTAAAATTGTGAACAGTATTCTCTAACTTCAGCTGACAAATGTACAGTGTAATCAATAAAATAATCAAATCCAATCAATAGAAAATGTATCATCTTCACGGCTATTTCGGAACGTATGGCTCGTGACTGTTAGATGACTCCAGACTCACGCTGCCCTTCGTTGACCCCAGTCAACTCTCCCTTCTTTATATTCAGTTGCCCTCTCATTACCTGCCAAATCACCCAAACTCATGGCGCCCATAACCAAGTTATTTTTGCTTACTGTTATTCCCCTGTTTCTCCTCAGCTTCTGCTGTGGATGTATTCACAGAGAAGGGGAAGCTCTTCTTCGATTCAAAGCCAGCTTAAATTACTCTTCTGATATCGATCTGAGTTCGTGGGAGAAGGGGGGAGATTGCTGTCTGTGGGAGGGCATATCCTGCCATAACACCACCCATCATGTAGTCCGTGTTGAAATAAATGGGGGTGTTGGAATAGAGGGCGGCATCATATCTGAGAGCTTGTGCACCCTCACTTTAGTTGCAACCATTCGCCTATCCAACATGGGATTCACAGGTACTCTTCCACCGTGCTTGGGAAAACTCTCTTCTCTCACAGAACTGGATCTATCTTATAATTGGTTGAGTGGGAATATTCCATTGTCTTCATCTCTTGCTGTCCTTCATTTAGGAAATAATGTTTTAGAAGGTGAACGTGTCCTCAGTAGTATTTGTATGCTCAGCAACCTTAGTGAGGTTGATCTTTCTTTCAACCAGCTGAATGGAAGCTTACCATCCTGTCTGGGAAGTCTCTCTTCACTCAGACAACTGGATCTATCTTATAATAGGTTGAGTGGGAATATTCCATTGTCTTTTGCAAACATGTCTTCTTCTCTTGCTGTTCTTGATTTAGAAAATAACGTTTTGGAAGGTGAAACTGTCCTCAGTACTATTTGTCTACTCAGCAACCTTAATAAGGTTTCACTTGGTTACAACCAATTAATTGGAAGCTTACCATCCTGTCTCGGTAATCTCTCTTTACTGGAAAGCTTGATTCTATATCACAACCACCTAAATGGAACTCTTCCCTCCTCATTTTCAAGGCTCTCCTCCCTTTTGCGGCTCTATGTTAATGATAATGCATTCAACCAGAGTATTGCTTCCTCAGCGCTACCCTCTTCACTTGAAGCTCTTTATCTTTCACTAGACGGCCAACAGATAATTTCAGAGGCTTTCTTTCACAACCTTAGCAAATTAAACATTCTCGCCTTGTCAAATTGTGTGCTTGATATTAGCACCACATGGATTCCCTCATTCCAGCTATCCTTCTTATCTATGACATCATGTAAGGTGGATGGTCAAATCCCGTCGTGGATTTCAACTCAGTTCTCACTTAGACAGTTGAAATTAGTTGACAACAAACTATTTGGAGAAATTCCTTCGTGGCTATTTGATATGGGTCTTCTCTACATCAATCTCACAACAAATCGTCTGCAAGGTCACCTTTTGCTAAATACTTCAGCTTGGAATCCATTGGCAATCTTGGATGTTTCTAGAAATGCATTGTTTGGTCAGATACCATCAATTTGGCCTTCTTATATAAAAGTATTGATGCTCAATGACAATTTGCTGACAGGAAACATTCCTCCACACTTACAGGGTATCTCATCACTAGAGACTGTAAATTTGGCAAATAACCATTTGAATGGTATCATCCCTCCAAGCTTAGCCAATTGTTCCAAGCTTCAAGTGCTGAATCTGGGGCATAATAACTTGAGGGGAATGATTCCGTATGAGTTTGGTCAACTAAGTGAACTGAAGTCATTACTAATAAAGAATAACCAGCTGAGTGGATCAATCCCTCCTTCTATATCAAACTGCACAGAATTATATTTTTTAGATGTTGGGCAAAACTTATTCAAAGGCCACATTCCAAAGTGGATAAGAAACCTTTCAGAGTTGATTGTATTAGCAATGAGGAAGAATCATTTTGAAGGTAGTATCCCTGCAGAAATTGGGCAGCTGAATAACCTACAAATCTTGGATCTTTCTTCAAATCGACTATCAGGTTTTATACCACATAGCATTTTTAGTTTACAAGCAATGTTGACAGAAACACATCAGGAATTTTCCAAGGTTCAAATTGTAATAGATCTATCAGAATATTCTTCAATATCCTTGTACATCACATACACGTATGAGAATGGATTGAATATGGATTCCAAAGGCAGAGATGAGAAGTACACATATATTTTCCCCACCATGGTAGCCATAGACCTCTCAAACAATCAATTGATCGGGGTTCTCCCTTCTGATTTAGGAAAATTGAAGGGATTAAAGCTGCTCAACCTTTCAATGAACAATTTCAATGGTGTTATTCCAAATAGTATCATACAAATGACTTGGCTGGAATCATTAGACCTTTCTACAAATCATTTTTCTGGACAAATTCCTCTAGATCTTGGTTCTTTGAGCTATTTGGGAGCCCTTAATTTTTCCGACAACAACCTTTCAGGGAGTATACCACAGGGAGGACATATGGCAACATTTACTACATCATCATATGCAGGCAATCCAAATTTATGGGGGTGTCCGCTTCCAAAGAAATGTTCTTGGCCAGAATTTGCTTCCAGTCCTCCTCTCATTTCTACATCTATTAATGAAGAAGAACAAAGTGAGGAAAGCGTGGGGTATGATACTGGACTGGGACTGTCATATGTAGTAGGTTTTACAATAGTGCTGGTATTTATTGTGTTGAAAAATAAATACTTTGAGGGAGTCGATGTGGTTTTGAAATTTCTTTTTCCATGGCTCCGCAATTTGACATTATAATGTCCATAATCTGTTTGTATTGCATGGTTCAATGCTAGCTAATCGAGTCTTATGTTTCTTCATTGGCAACTCTTTGTTGTTGTTACATTTGCTCTTGTATATAAAAGCCATGTTGTTGTCCTGTTTCATTTTTGGGACTATGTTATTATGCTGCTGTATGTAACAGCCCTGTTGTTGTTCTTTCAGTGGTGGGACTATGTTCTTGATGTTTTGCAACAGCCTTGTTGCTGATCTATATAAATATATTATAATTTCTATCAGTTCATTTAAGTTCAAATTTATTTTTAAAACTTATTTTAAATTTAATTTTGTTTATATTTGTGTTTTGCAGATCTTGATTTATTGTAAAGTTTTCTTTTATATTAATAATGTTTGAACTGACAAAAATAATTTTGTATTCATTATTATTATGAAACTTTCATTTTGGTAGGTTTTTAAGCATTTAATAATAATTATAAAATAAAATTAGAAATGATATATTTTTGTGATTGTCAATTCAAATTGATTTGGAAATTTTATTTATTTAATTAAACTTTTTCTCTTTCTTTTCCTATTTTCATACATGTATTGTATTAAAAGTCTATATTTTATTTCTAAATATGTTATCTATAATAAAATGATAAAAATTATTTCAAACAAAAATTAAACAATATTTTCTGGTAATTAAGGAAGAGTTTTTTAAATGGTATGCGATTTCATTTTTTTTAGAAAAATCTTCTGAAATAATGTTTATTTATTAATATGGTTTACATAATATAAACGTTAAATGCACAATAAATGGTGGTGTTGGAATAGAGGGCGGTGCCATATCTGAGAGCTTGTGCACCCTCACTTTTGTTGCAACCATTCGCCTATCCAACATGGAATTCACAGGTACTCTTCCACCGTGCTTGGGAAAACTCTCTTCTCTCACAGAACTGGATCTATCTTATAATTGGTTGAGTGGGAATATTCCATTGTCTTCATCTCTTGCTGTCCTTCATTTAGAAAATAATGTTTTAGAAGGTGAAAGTGTCCTTAGTAGTATTTGTATGCTCAGCAACCTTAGTGAGGTTGATCTTTCTTTCAACCAGCTGAATAGAAGCTTACCATCCTGTCTGGGAAGTCTCTCTTCACTCAAAAAACTGTATCTATTTGGTAATAGCTTGAGTGGGAATATTCCATTGTTGTCTTCTCTTTCTGTCCTTGATTTAGGAAATAACGTTTTAGAAGGTGAAACTCTCAGTAATATTTGTATGCTCAGCAACCTTAGTGTGGTTGATATTTCTTACAATCAGCTGAATGGAAGCTTACCATCCTGTCTCGGTAATCTCTCTTCTCTAAATACGCTTAGAATTTCTGGAAATCACTTGAATGGTAATATTCCATATTCTTTAGGCAACATTTCCTCCCTCAAATATTTTGATGTTTCTAATAATTCTTTAAGTGGTTCTATCCCAGATTTCTTGGGCAGTCTCTCTTTGCTGGAAACCTTGGATCTATCTGACAACCAATTAAATGGAACTCTTCCCTCATTTTCAAGGCTCTCCTCCCTTAGGCGGCTTTATGCTGATGGGACTGGATTCAACCAGAGTATTCCTTCCTGATCAGTGCTACCCTCTTCACCTGAATCTCTTGGTCTCTCCCTAGGTGGCCAACAGATAATTTCAGAGGCTTTCTTTGACAACCTTAGCCATTTGGACACTCTGGAATTGTCAAATTGTGTACTTAGTATCAGCACCACCTGGATTCCCTCATTCCAGTTGTCCTTATTATCTATGACTTCATGTAAGATGGATGGTCAGATCCCGTTGTGGATTTTGACTCAGTTCTCACTTCGATATTTGGCATTAGCTGACAACAATCTTCTTCGAGAAATTCCTTCGTGGCTGCTGGATATGAGTCTTTTCTACATCAATCTCACGGCAAACCATCTTGAAGGTCGCCTTTTGCTAAATACTTCAGCTTCGAATCCATTGGAGATCTTGGATGTGTCTAGCAATGAATTGTGTGGTCAGATACCATCAATTTGGCCTCCCAATATAAAAGTATTGTTGCTCAACGACAATTTCCTGACAGGAAATATTCCTCCACACTTACAGGGTATCTCTTCTCTAGAGATTCTAAATTTGGAAAATAACCATTTGAATGGAATCATCCCTCCAAACTTAGCCAATTGTTCTTCGCTTCAAATGTTGAATTTGGGGGAAAATAGTTTGAGGGGAATGATTCCATATGAGTTTGGTAAGCCAAGTGAACTGAAGTCGCTAGTATTAAAGCATAACCAGCTGAGTGGATCATTCCCTCCCTCCATATCAAACTGCACAGAATTACAATTTTTAGATGTTGGACAAAATTTCTTGGAAGGCCACATTCCAAAGTCAATAGGAAATCTTTCAGAGCTGAAAGTGTTAGTAATGAGGAAGAATAATTTTGAAGGTAGTATTCCTACAGAAATTGGGCAGCTGAAGAGCCTACACATCTTGGACCTTTCATCAAATCGACTATTAGGTCTTATACCATACAGCATTTTTAGTTTACTAGCAATGCTGACAGAAACACATCAGAATTTTTCCAGGAATGTAGGATTCATAATCATACATAAGAATAGATTGGATATGAAATCCAAAGATAATCATGAGAACTACACATTTCAGAATGAATTGACTATGCATTCCAAAGGTAGAGATGAGAACTACACATATATTTTCCCCACAATGATGGCCATAGACCTCTCAGACAATCAACTGAATGGGGATCTTCCTGATGATTTAGGAAAGTTGAAGGGATTGAAGCTGCTCAACCTTTCCATGAACAATTTCAGTGGTGCTATTCCAAATAGCATCGTACAAATGACTTGGCTGGAAACATTAGACCTTTCTACAAATCTTTTTTCTAGACAAATTCCTCCAGATCTTGGTTCTTTGAGCTATTTGGGAGCCCTTAACTTTTCCAACAACAACCTTTCAGGGAGTATACCACAGGGTGGACATATGACAACATTTAATGAACCATCATATTCAGGCAATTCAAATTTATGGGGGTGTCCACTTCCAAAGAAATGTTCTTGGCCAGAATTTGCTACTAGTCCTCCTCCCATTTCTACATCTACTAATGAAGAAGAGCAGAGTGAGGAAAGTGTAGGGTATGAGATTGGAGTGGGACTGTCATTTGTAGCAGGTTTTACAGCAGTGATGGTATTTATTGTGGTGAAAAAGAAATACTTCGAGGGAGTCGATTTAGTTTTGAAATGTTTTTCCCCATGGCTCCGAAATTTGACATTGTAAAAAGTTTATTTCTTTTGTTAACGTGATTGAATATGAATATATTATAAGTTTTATAAGTACATCCATTTAATTTATAATTTTTTTTTTTTTAAATTATTTTAAATTTTATTTTGTTTATATCAGTGTCTTGTGCATTTTAAAATTATTGTAAAGATTTATTTAATGTTAATAATGTTTGGCTTGATTAAAAGAATCTGCATTAATATTATAAAACTTTCATTTTGATAGTTAATTATATCTATAGTTTTTTAAATGTCAAAAAATTATTATAAAATAAAATTAGAAGCAATATTTGTGTGACTGTCAATTTCAAGTAATTTGCAATTCTCTTATTTATTTAAACTTTTTTTCTTTCTTTTCCTATTTTCATAGATTTTATTGTGTTAGAAATTTATATTTTATTTCTAAACATTTTATCATAATAAAATGATAATATTCTTTTAAACAAAAAATTTACAATATGTGGTTGCATTTAAGGATATTTTTTTACATTATTCACGTGATTTTATTTTTTAAAGAAAATTCTCCTAAATTAATGTTTGTTTATTAAAATGACTTACATAATATAAACATTAAATGTACAATATGGTCAAATTTTAAGTGCAATGCAAGGCCGCAAAAAGTAGAGTATTTTATCACCATGAAAAATGTCAAAATTTTAATTACATTTTATAAGATTCCAAGTATTATGTACATCTAAATCATCTACATTAAGCTTCAAGTGATAATTTATATAGCTTTAATAATTTGATAATTTGTTGAACGAAAGCCCTCTTTCACTATCTCTAGCGTACTTTTCTAAGTAATAGATTTAAATTCATCACATAATCTAGTTTAAATTCATTAAAGAACACAATACTATCGTATTGTCTTAATTGTCAACAATAATAATATTAGATTGACTGTTCACTTAGAACTTTTTTACATTTCTAATCTATTCTAAATAATTCTAAAACTTTACATCTTGATTATTACTACATCCTTTTTCTCCATTAAAATTTCAATTGTACACTCTATTCACCTTTCGTTTATCTTAAAATTAATGCCAAACATAAGAGAGTACTTAATTGTGATTTATTTTTTCAAAAATGAATTTCCATTAAAAATATTATGATTTTAAGAGATAATTTCATATCTAAATTTTGGATGTCCATATAGTTTCTCATATTGAAAGGAAGGTAAGGTATGTACAATTTATATCAATATAGCATGGTAATGTCCCCCTCTATTAGTATCAAATTATTTTCTTGTATATTCTACTATTAATTTGTAATGTAGTCAAAGCTCCAAACATCATGGACCTTAAGAATGAAAACTTTTCTTTCATGTGTATCAAATTTTTTGTAGCTTTGAAACTTCAAGAGTAACTTCAAAGCATATATGCATGCATATGTATATGGATGTATATACATATACCTATACTATATATTATAGTGAAGTAAAAAATTAGTTATTTTGTAATATTTGCCTTATACTTTTTCTCTCAATTTAGTTTATGTTCTCATAAAAATTTTATAAGGGTCATACTCCATAATTCTAAGCCTTATGATGTGAACTAGTGATTTATGAGGATTTGTGCATAGATATATACATATATAATTTATGTCATCATGCATAGCTTTTTTATTCAAAGGATAAAATTATAATTTTTAAAATATAGATTTTTAATAAGGTAAGTGCAAAAAGATGGGGGGCCAAAAATGGGTCTTAAGTGGTCACTTTCTTTTTTAAATCAGGAAATACTAAACTTGGATGTGAAATTGAGGATAGTTACACTCAAAATTTTAAGATGTAACAAAAATAAGGATTGTAGTGCTCTGAAACTACTTTCTAAACTACTATTTTTTTTAAAATGGTAGGGATTCAGGGGTTGAAAAGAGGGGGACACAGAAATTAGTGTTGTTTTTGTCAAAAAAATATAACATAACAACTTTTGTGGCTCCCTCAAAAGGTTAAATTTTTTTTAGTATTTTTAAAATTGCTCCAATGAGAAATCAACTAACAAATTATGTAGTTTATTTTCGATTTTTTGATAATTTTTTAATGAATATTTGATTTTTACTAATTTTCAAAGTGGTCACTTCCTAAAAATAGAATTTTGGTCGTGCTACCCCTATAAATTTTGAAAACTAATTGAAAATATATTTTTTTAATATGTGTAGAATGGATTCTAGTTTCTAAAAATGTAATTTATTTGAAATTTTTATGAACGGTAATTTATAATGAAAAAAATACCAAACAATGGTTTTTGCCAAAAAAAATAGACACACAAACAAAAGAAATTATAGATCAAAGGATTAACATTGTCAAAATGTGAAAAAAATTACATTGTTAGATAGCTAAGAGAGATCCTAACATTACCTAGGTGTTCAATTTGTTCGACCTTGAAACACATGCAAACCTGATGCTTGGCACAAACACGATTATGTGAAATATTGTAAAATTTGCAAAAACATATCTTTAGATGTTGGGAAGGCACTCAAATACTATTGGTTGGCATTCCAAAGCAAATACCAAGCCTAAAGCTTGGGTATTCCCAAAGTAAGAAATAACGTGAGTGTGTTATAACACGAGTGTATTATAATGCACTCACATTATTTCATAGTTTTGAATTCTTTTTGCATTTGTGCCCAAGACTTTCCTAGCAAGATATAACACAAGCATGTTATAACATGATCACATTATGTCTTACTTTGTGTTAAATTCTAGTCTATTAAATATATGTATATATATTTGTATGTTTGTATGTATGTATGCTTGTATGACATGTATGTATGTATGTATGTATGCATGCATGTATGTCTACTTATATGTATGTATTTATGTCTTTATAGGGAGGGATAATTTTAAGAGAGATAGATAGAGAGAGAGTTGTCTAGGTGGCGTGGAAGGGAGAGAGGGAGGGAGAGATCTAAGAGAGAGAGAGAGGTAGTGAGAGAGAGACCTGAGAGAGGGAGAGGGGGTGGAAGGGAGAGACCTAAGAGAGAGGGAGTGGGAGATAAGGGGTTGGAGTGAGAGACTTAAGCTAGGTAGGGTGGGAGGAGAGAGAGACCAGAGAGAGAGAGAGAGAGAGAGAGAGAGAGGGGAGAGAGAGAGAGAGGAGAGAGTTATGTAGGTAGGGTGCCAAAGGGAGAGACTTGAGAGTGTGAGGGTGAGAGATGGAGATACTTGAGAGAGAGAGGGAGGAGTTTGAGAGAGTGGGAGAGAGAGAGGGGAGAGAGAGAGACCTGAGAGAGGGAGAGGGTGTGGGAGGGAGTGACCTAAGAGAGAGGGAGTGTGAGAGAGGGGGTTGAAGTGAGAGGGACTTATCTAGGTAGGGTGGGAGGGATAGAGAGAGTGGGGAGAGAGAGAGAGCTACCTAGGTAGGGTTCCAAAGGGAGATAATTGAGAGAGAAAGGGGGTGGGAGGGAGAGACCTGAGAGATAAGGAGAGGGAGTGCTAGAAAGAGGGAGTGGGGGAGAGAGGGAGTTATGTAGAGGGAGTGGGAGAGAGATAGAGGGAGTGAGAGAGAGAGTGGTAGGGATTGATTGAGCGAGAGGTACGTAGAAAGAGGGAGAGGGTGGGAGAGAGGTGAGATGGATAGATAGAGAGAGAGGGATAGGGTTGAAGGTATAGGGTTGAGAGATTAGGGTTGAGGTTGGCAATGTATAAGGTAGAGGGTTTAATGTATATGGTAGAAAGTTGAGGGCTTAAGCATTTAAGGGTTAAGGGGTTAAGGGTTGAGTGTTTAAGGGTTTAAGAGTTGATGGATGATGTTTAGGGTTTAAGGGTTTAGGCTTGAGGGATTAGGGTTTAGGGTATAAGGTTGAGTATATATGTTTTAGGGTATATGGTTGAGGGACTATGGTTGAGGATCCAATGTATAGGGTAGATGGTTGAGAATTGAGGGTTCAATGTTTAATGTATATTGTAGAGGGTAGAGGGTTTATGGTTTAAGGGTTGAGGGTTGAGGGATTAGGGTTTAAGGGTTGGGGGTTGAGGGATTAAAGGGTTGAGGGTTTAGGGATTGAGGGTTTAGGGATTAAGAGTGTAGGGTTTAAGGGTTGAGGGATTAGGGTTGAGGGTTGAGGTTTTAGGGTATTGGGTTGAGGGTAGAGGGTAGAGGGTTTAGGGTTTAATGGTTGAGGGTTGAGGGTCTAGGGTTGAGTGTTTAATGGTTTAAGGGTTGAGAGTATAGGGTTGAGGGATTAGGGTAGAGAGGGATGGAGGGAGGGAGATATGGAGGGATAAGTGAGATAGAGAGAAGGAGAGAAGAGGAGGGAAGGACAAAGAGAGATGAGGGTTGAGAATTTGATGTATAGGGTAGAGGGTTGAGAATTGAGGGTATAGGGTTAAGGACCTATAAGGTTGAGGGATTAGGGTTGAGGGCAGACAATAGAGGGTTTAAGGGTAGAGGGTTGAGGGTATAGGGTTGAGGGATTATGGTTGAGGGTCCAATGTATAGGGTAGAGGGTATAGGGGTTGACGGTTTAGGTTTTAAGGGTTGAGAGTTGAGGGATTAAGGGTTGAGGGTTTAATGTATAGGGTAGAGGGTAAAGGGTTTAATTGTTGAGGGATTAAGGGTTGAGGGTTGAGATATTAGGCTAGAGAGTTGAAGGGTTGAGGGTATAGG
>CM021108.1:63360400-63452619 GCA_007115665.2 Sequoiadendron giganteum | reverse complement strand
GAGAGAGAGGTAGAGAGAGGGAGTGGGAGAGAGAGAGAGAGAGATTAGGGTTTAGGGTTTAATGGTTGATGTATCAAGGGTTTTTTTAGTATAGGGTTGAGGGATTAGGGTTTAAGGAATAGTGTTTAGGGTTGAAGGTTTAGGGTTAAGTGAGAGACCTATATGGCTAAGGGGGGATGGATGGCTAATGATATAGAGAGAAGAAACCTATAGAAAATCAACATTTCCATAACACAAGTGTGTTTTGAACAAGTTGAGATGTAGCCATTTGTATGGCAAGACAAAACGTGCTCATGTTATAACTCAAGCGTGTTTTGGCTTTCTCTAAAAACTATAAAAAAGTCAACACACCCATGATCTGTAGGTCCACATTCTCTATATTCTCTTGTTTATGCCCGTGTTTCGACAAAAAGAAGTTGTTTGATGCTTTTGTGAAGTGTGCATGAAATGTTTTCACATTATACTACCTTTTTATGAACTTTCCACCACCTTTGCATGAAATAATAGAGTTTTCACTTATAATTTGATCTAATCAATTCAAGTCTCAATTCCATTCAAGAGTGATATACAATTGAACATTGAAAAGGAAACAATATTTTGAAAAAATCAAATTGTTGAGGAGTTTGATGCAAGAAGAAACAAAGGCTACATAATTGGGTAGAACTCCTCCATTCAAATCTTCATTTTTTAGATATGTGAACTCTTTACATATTTTCTTTACATTTTCCTTAATTCTATTTTGTCTTGCTTTGATTTTTTTACTATGCATATTCCATGTTCATGATTATTATTTTTTCATCATAACCTTAGCCCCTATTGGCACATTTTAAACTACATAATTCTTTACACATGCCAAATATATTTTTAAACCACATCTCTTTGAGGCATTTTGTTAAACAATTGACCTATCTTGTGCATTCTTCCACATTTTGTATACGCATATATATGAGAGTAGTTATAAGTATGTAATATAATACATAATTTGTCAATCCTTTCCTATGAATGTGCATACCCCTTTCTAAAGCTTTCATTTTGGTATAGGCATGGGGGATGTTGGAAAATGTAGTGGAATTTGGTTTTACACATAGAAATTGCATTTTCTTGAAATTTTATAAAGCCTTTACAACAAATCCATTTTGTGCATATCCTACAATCATTCTAGTCCACAAGGACATATCTCCTTGAGGCATTTTTTCAAATAGTTCTACCAAGAAGTTGATCGCCTTGTCTATGCTACCAATTTTTCCATATATGTCTACCAAAGCATTTTATCAAATAGTTGATTTCCTTGTCTATGCTACCAAATTTTCCATATATTTCTACCATAATACTCTATCAAACAAACCCCCTTTCTTTGAATCATTTGATTGATGCATGGATACCTTTTTCAATAGATGGAGTGACCTTCATTCTCTACAAAATTGAATATACTCCTCGCACATTAATAGATCTTCATCTATTTTAGTTTTCATCTCTATTTCTAAAATTACCTCATCACAATTGTTGTGATATATTTTTAATGTTTCCCTAATTACCCTACCTAAAAGGGATTGTAACCCTTCTATCCACTCTTTCATAGCTAGGATAATTCCTTTTGGGTTCAGGTTTCAAGTCTCTTTATTCAAGGCTACTAGCAACATGGGGATAGGTGTAGCTAATTCAATAGGGAAAACTAGGTGATGTAAGTATGAAGTTAATTTCCCTACTTGATTTTTAAGTTCTTTCTTTGTGTTCTCATCCTTTTTCATTCTCTCAAGTATAGTTTATTTTGTTTTTGAATATTCTCTAGTTTTTTTCTTTTGTTCTTGAGACTTAGGGTGTAGCTCCAACATTTGGTATGGTGATTCTAACCATCTTATCGATCCAACCACCATATTTATAGTTGTATTGTCAATATAATAATCCTTTGGATTTGACCAATCCACTTCCTATAAAGGGTGGTCAAATATCCTTTCTATGTTGTACATGGGATATAGCACTTTCCTATAAACTTATTATTCCTTGGACATCACCGTGAAACTCCATTTTTATGAGGCATTCTTCCAAACAACCCACTACCTTATCAATGCTACTACATTGGCAAGCTAGTGAGGTACTCACTAGCTTGTCAATGCCACCACATTGACGAGGTAGTGGATTGTTTCAAAAAAATTCCTCATAGAAATGGGGGCTCACGGTGATATACATCACCATGAGCCCCCATTTCTATGAGGTATTATACATCACCATGAGCCTCAATTTTTATGAGGCATTTTTTCAAACAACCCACTACCTTGACATGAGCCCCCATTTCTATGAGGCATTTTTTCAAAAAACCCAATGAGCCCCCATTTCTATGAGGCATTTTTTCAAATAGCCCACTGCCTTGTCAATGCTACCACATTGACAAGCTAGTGAGCGCACTAGCTTGTATATGATACCACATTTTCCATACATGTCTACCAAAAAAATTTTGTCAAAAAATTTACATGCCTTGTTCATGCTTCAATTTTGTGCCTATCTTGCAATCATGGCATGCCATGAGACCACATTTCTTTAAGGAATTCCATCCAAAAATTAATATGGTACCATAGACAAGCTAGTGAGCTGACTAGCTCACTAGCTTGTCAATGCGGTAGAATTGACAAGGTAGTGGGTTGTTTGAAAAAATGCCTCATATAAATGGGGTCTCACAGTGATATTGTGAGACCCTATTTCTATGAGGCATTTAAACAACCAACTACCTTTTCAATTCTACCACATTGACAAGCTAGTGATCTAGTGAGCTCACTAGTTTGTCTATGGTACCATATTTTGCATACATGTCTACCAAAACATTTTTTCCAAAAAATTCACATGCCTTGTCCATGCTTCTATTTTGTGCCTATCTTGCAATCATGTCATTCCATGAGACCACATTTATTTAAGGCATTCCATCCAAAAATTCATGTGACCTTTGACAAGCTAGTGTTCTCACTAGCTTGTCAATGTGGTAGCATAGACAAGGTAGTGGGTTGTTTGTAAAAATGCCTCATAGAAATGGGGTATCACGGTGATGTATAGAAAAGGTAGTAGTATGTTTGAAAAAATTCCTTATAGAAATTCCTTAAAGAAATAGGGTCTCAGTATATTTCATTTATTTGTATGGATTCATTTTTAGGAACTAATATTTATCTTTTTATCATGCTACAGATAAGATTATTCGTCATTTTGAGGAAACGATCAAGGATTAAACCAACATAGGAAGAGACCCAAGCTAAGAAAGCAGAAGGGATGAGGGAACATCATGAGAAGAAGAAAATGGAAATTATTGACAAAGACATGCCAATTGAAGAGGAACCTCAATAATCAAGAAGAGAAATGGTATTGGTGGTATAGAGGGAACGGATACGAAAATATCATGCTAAGAGTGATTTGAATACCATAGTTGGAGACACACCCTCTACCACAAGTGAATATGGAGGGAAAGCATCTAGTACAAGTGAATATGGAGGGATACCATCTACCATAAGTGAATATGGAGGGATACCATCTACCATAAGTGAATATAGAGGGACACCATCTACCGCAAGTGAATGTGGAGGGACACCATCTATTGTATCTCAAGTTAAGAGTACATCATCACTTGCATTTGAGGAAGGAGGTATGCCATCATTCCCATCTCAAATTCAAGGTATTTCATATGTTCCATCCTCAATCGAAGGTACACCATCTATCCCATATCATTTAAATATTGATAAAATTCCTAATGTTCAGATGAATGTACCTATGAGAACACCACCTAAAATTTTGCATAGAAATCCGAAGTTTTTGATTAATATTGATGAGAATATTTTGCATCCAATGGAAGGTAAGATTCCACAATGCACTTGTAGAATATATGCTTATAATATTTGGAGATTTTTCTTTGAAAATTTAAATAAAAGTGATCACAAGATGTCAAAGTTATTTTTTGAGATGATGCAATGTATAGAGTATAGGTCCATCATGAAGATTCTTGGGTTGAGAGCATCATATGCTTCAAGTGAAAATGCTATTGTGGAAAATATAATTGATGCTTATGAGAGTGTGGGTAAGACCTCATGCTTAAATGATAGTAATGTCACCAAATGTTTCATTACATCGACTTTAGTAGGTAATCAAACAAGGAAATATCCTCTTATTAGAAAGATGAGTCAACAATTGAGAAATAATAGGAAAAAATTATCAAGATCCATTCAAGTGCACCAAAGAATTGAGGACACTAATTCTATTGAATTATGGGCATTCTTGGGGAGACTCCCACAAAAATATATTCTAGTTGTTGAAGCATTGAGATCACTAATTGAAGACTATTGGAAGAATAACACGAGGCCATCTTTGAATCAAAGGGATGTGGTAAGAAGGAGAATCGGTAGTTGAAACCATGAGCCACATCCAAATCATTTTTTAAATACGACTCAAACATAGTTTTTTCATAAATTTATAAAGGATTATCCTCAAATTATAATTTGTTAAAGATATTATAAAATTCTTAAACCTTTTTATGTCAAGATAAATCACACACGCACTACTTGTTGTTGTAGATTACATATTGAATTTTCTAACCATTTTGATGTTTATCGTTCTATATGTTTAGATTTCCATACTAACTATGTTTTGTAGGATTGTGGCATACATGCTCCACCAACATCTTTAAGAGACTTCTTATCAAAAAAATTGTGTGAAAGAGAAGAAGACCGAATATTCTATAGGAAACTATGCTTGGATGGCACATGTCAACATTGTGACGGCTTGCAATGTATGTCAATATGTGAACATATGGAAAGAACACATGTGGTTGGAAATGAACTATTATAATTCGAAAAGTATAAAATAGTGGCATACAATATAAAAGATGGTAATCAAGAAGAAAGGTGTGATTTGGTTATTCAAAATATTCTAGTGTATCAATTTATGTCTACATTTCATGACAAAATAGTGTATGAGTATGCAAGACATACCCATAGAGCTTTATGGTTGGACTTGAAATTAAAGTTATGCAAGGAAACCTTTTCAATTGGTAGCATAGTTTTAGTGGTCAACTTTGCAAAGAACTACACTTTACAACCACAACATGAGGTGTAGTCACAATATTACAACTCCACACGAGTTTCTATATTTATGCACATAACATTCATTCATGTAGCTAATAGTACAAAGGATAAAAAAAAGGTATTGAGGGGGTACCACTTTTACATTAGTGATGGTCACACACATTATTTAAAGTTAGTGCAAGGTTTCTTTTAGTTGTTCTACAGTGATTTTGCTAGGGGGGCATAGCATACAGTCAACATATAATATGGTTGGATAACTGTGCAGCACAGTTCAAGAAATCGTGAATGTTCTATTGGTTGAGAAAGATGCATGTTATTATAGGTGTTCAACATTTTTGGAATTTTTGTGAGGCCAAACATGGGAAGCAGGAGCATGTGTCAAAAGAGTATTAGCATGAGAAGAGTTAAAGTATAAATACAATGAAAAGTTGATAGATGAAAAATAAATCATTGAGTGGTGTAATGCTTTGATGGGTCCAAGTAATAAAGGTAAGTCTTCAATTCGTAGATTTTTTTGGTTGATAGATGATACTAACATTGTCAAGATCAAGTGAGCTTCACTCTTTCCTTAGCTCAAATTCAGGTTCATGGAGTATCCATATGTAGAAGATGACATGCTTTTTTTCTTCATGTACAATTCAAGCCTAGAATGAGTGTGAGTCAAAGGAGTGGGTTGAGGAATGGTGGTTATCTTAGCCCACTTCATATGTATCGGCCTCCGACTACATTGGAACTGACACAGATGGAATCATCATTTGACTTTGACCACATATTAGATCTAGTTCAACTAGGTAATACGTCTACTTGCATAGTTTTTGAAATTCATATTGTTATCTTACTTTGTAGTGTAATTTTAATGTTAACTAATTTCATCTAATTTGTTGTAAATATCAATGTAGGGCATGTTTATGTAGTTATTATAGATAAATACAATGGAGAGGGAACAAATTATTACTTGTGTCATTGTGTCGAGGCCAAAAATAAATTAGAGGCCCCAATTATAGATGGAGAAAACATTGAATACCCTATAGGCTCCGTGTTTGTTACTAAAACATGGCTTAGAAGGTACCCAAATAATATTTTTAATGTCTGGCTATTTCAGGACTTTGACACGCATCAAAAGATTCTTCATTACTCGAACGTTGTCTTGGAATCCAATGTTCATTTGATCAAATATGGGGGTAGACCTTTGAACAATACCTCATGGAAGGTGTGTGAGTTTGACCATGAGGCAATACTTGACACAATAAAGAGTAGAGTAGACTCAGATGGCTCATTGGATTAATTTTTAAGTTAGCACATTGGTTCTTATTAATTTGTAAGTATGCACATTAATTTGTATTAAAATTTAGAGTATGCACATCAAGATTAGTTGATAGTTAGACCTTTTGTTTCTATATTTCAAGTTTACATAGGTTTTAGTTCCAAGTTTGTACATATGTTTTGGTTCAAAGTTTACATATGAATATTGGGAAAATTATATTTTTTGTTTCAATGTGTAGTATAGACAAGGTAGTGGGCCCACTAGCTTGCCAATTCGATGAAATTGGCAAGGTAGTGGGTTGTTTGAAAAAATGGGTCCAAGAAATGGGATCTCATGGTGATGTACCCCATGTACATCATCATGAGACCCCATTTCTTGGAGCCATTTTTTCAAAGTTCCCACTACATTGCTAATTTCACCCACTAGCATGCCAATTCGGTGAAATTGGCAAGCTAGTGGGCTATTTGAAAAATGGGTCCAAGAAATGGGGTCTCATGATGATGTACATCATTGTGAGACCCCATTTCTTAGACCCATTTTTCAAACAAGCCACTACCTTGCCAATTTCACCCACTAGCTTTCCAATTCGTTGAAATTGGCAAGGTAGTGGGTTGTTTGAAAATGGTGTCCAAGAAATGGGGGTTCATCACCGTCAGACCCCATTTCTTGGACCCATTTTTTCAAACAGCCCACTACCTTGCCAATTTCATGGTGATGTATCAAATTGCTTCTATTGTTGACCAAGCTATGTGCCTTTCACATGTACATTTTACTTATTTTAATGCTCTACTTCTTATTTTCTTTAACTTGAAGTCTTTATTCAGATATTTACTTATTCTTCCATTCTATCATGTTCAAGAAGTGGAGAGTTGAAAACATTATAAATAGGTAATATTTCATGAATTTTTTCCATGCTTTGTTATCTTAAAAAATGTGATTTCTTATATATTCATTCTTATTTGTTTGTGTCTAATCATATCATGATCTCATTGGTGATTCATGCCTCATTTGGTATGATTTCATGTTGCTATATCAAATAAAGGTGCAATAGGTACATTAGATTATTTTGATTGAGGTGTAGGGGTTCATATTTCATTCAATCATGATAGTTGAGGTTGTAGTATGGTAAGTATTTTTTGAGTGTTTTCATTCATAGTACATTGGTAATAGTATTAGGTGTTTCATTGTATTATTTCATGAGATTATTAATGTTTCTTGTGGTCATATTGAGCTTAGTTTCAAATCCTTTCAATCCTTGTTAATAAATTTTGTATGTAATTCTTGTTTGGAAACTTCTTTGTTAACTATGAATTTTGTACCCACCCTTGGATTATGCATAACTACAAGTATGATAGATTCCTGATTTTATGGTTTCCTATTGAGAGACAACCTTAGGCTTAGTGACATATGGATATGTTGAGTTAAGTAGATACAAGGAAAGATTGTGAAGGTACGATGGTGTGTTGATTGCCTAGGAGAAATCCTACAACCATGCATTTCTATGTAAGATTAAATCTGACTTCTCCTTACTACATGGACCCTTGAGTGATCCATAGTGCTAACCTATTATGTATTCTTCATCATCATAATTATTATTAGTACCTTTGACTTCAATTAAATTTTACGATTTATGCATGATCACATTCATAAAGGGGCAGCAATCTCATGATAGACATGAGATTTTAAAAACAAGAGTTCTAAGGGCATACTTGAAGGTGTTTGAAGATGGTCATTAATGGTAGATTTCACAAAAGGTTGCAAACTTTAGTTAAAGGGAGTGAAATTACAAGAGGAAAGATACATAAGGATTCAAGAGGGTAGTCCTTAGGTCTTAAATACAATGAGTTGCATATAAATATTAGAGGATAGTCATAAAAATGATAGTCAATAGAAGGAAGCAAGGAAAATTAATAGTACAATAATATAAGGTATAATATACTCACAAAGGGGAAGTCCTAAATATCAAGTGAATAGGGACAGTAATTAATTTGAAGACCTCAAGAATCATGTCTTTGAGGCATTTTTTGAAAGATGCAAATGCAAGAAAGGAAAAGGTTGTTTATGAGTTGTACTAAAAGATTTACAAATGGTGAACAATAAAAAGAAATGGAAATTTTTGTAATGGATATAAAGTCTTTGTGTTGGTTTAGCATTTTTAAGCATTCATTTTAGTTCTTTTTTCATTGTTATCCTTGTGCGAAGTGGTATGCGATCTATAAAGAGAATTTAATTTCCTAAATAAAATAATGCAAATATTAGTGGTTGTTTAGGTCTTACCACTATACAAATTCAAGAGTTATCATTTTTTATAATTTGGAGGAAATACATACAATGCTTATATTAGAACTAGAATCCAAGGATATTCAAGTTCAAAGGCATGACAGTGGTCGTTGTTGACTTCAAAGAAGATGTTGCTCTCTAATATTCAAGTTCAAAGGAATTTTTTTAAGGTTGATGTAGGTTCACATGTGATATCAAGCATCATTAGGAACTTTGTAGGTTATGAGTTTTTATCCCTTCACGTCGAATCACTTTGAGCTACGTTCAACCGACTCGATCCCTTAAGAGTCCAAAGTGCAAAATGGTTGCAATTTTTGACGGGCTATTACTCAAAAATTGTGATGCTTAAAAACTCTCTATTTGAGGAAATGCAATCAAATTGGGACCCTCTACAATAACCTCTCTTGGTTTTTTCTATCTTGGATGCACTTTCTCGTGGTGATGAATTTTCAGTTGAGGAAAAAGTTGTCAAATGCAAGCAGTGTAAAGTTGCAAAGTGGTGCAATTTTCATTATGTAACTCGTATGACCAAACATACTATTCCAACACATCTGGATGGGTAGGTTTACACTATTCATGGTCCTCTTTCATACCCAAACATGTCGAATCACTCTGAGCTATGTTCAACCAACTTGATCCCTTAAGAGTCCAAAGTGTAAAATGATTGCAATATTTGACATGCTATTACTCAAAAATGGTCATGCTTGAAAACTCTCCATTTGAGGCTATGAGATCATGGTGGGACCCTATACAATAAAATCTCTTGATTTTTGCTATCTCAGAGGAATTTTCCTATGGTGATGACTTTTTATCTGAGTAAAAAGTTATCAAATACAAGCAGTGTAAAGTTGCAAAGTGGTGCAACTTTTGTTTTGCAAGTCGTACGACCAAACAGACTATTCCAACAAGTTCAAATGGGTATGACACTAGTAATGGCCCTCTTTCACACCAAAACATGTTGAATCACTCTGAGCTGCGTTCAGTCGACTCGATCCCTTAAGAGTACAAAGTAAAAAATTGTTGCAATCTTTGATGGGCTATTACTCAAAAAATGTCATCCTTACAAACTCTCCATCCAAGGCTATAGGACCATGTTGGGCCACTCTACAATAACCTCTCTTTTATTTTGCTATATCAAAGGCATTTTCCCATGGTGATGACTTTTTAGTTGAGAAAAAAGTTGTCAAATACAAGCAGTGTAAAGTTGCAAAGTGGTGCAACTTTCGTTCTACAACCCGCGTGACCAAATAGGTTGTTCCAATAGGTACAGATGAGTAATTTTATGCTAGACATGGTCCTCTTTCACACCCAAACATGTCGAGTCACTCCGAGCTATGTTTAATTAGCTCGATCCCTTAAGAATCCAAAGTGCAAAATGGCTACAATCTTTGACAAGCTATTGTTAAAAAAATTTGACACTTAAAAAACCGTTGTCTAAGACTATGGAATAACATTGGGCCCCTCTACAATAGTCTCTCTCAGTTATTTCTATGTCAGAGGAATTTTCCCATGGTGATGACTTTTGAATTGAGGAAAAAGTTGTCAAATGCAAGAAGTGTAAAGTTGCAAAGTGGTGCAACTTTTGTTTTGCAACTTGTGTGACCAAAAAAACTATTCCAATAGTTTTGGATGGGTATGATTATGCTAGGCATGGTCCTCTTTCATACCCAAATATTTTGAATCACTCTGAGTTACGTTCAACCGACTCAATCCTTGAAGAGTCGAAAGTGCAAAATGGTTGCAATATTTGATGATCTATTACTTAGAACCATGATGCTTTAAAACTCTACATTTGAGGCTATGGTATTGCGTTGGGCCCCTCTACAATAATATCTCTCGATTTTTTCTATCTTTGAGGCATTTTCTCATGGTGACAAATTTTCAGGTAAGGAAAAAATTATCAAATGTAAGAAGTGTAAAGTTGCAAAGTGGTGCAACTTTCGTTCTCCAGCTCGTACAACCAAAAAAAATTCCAAAACATCTGAATGGATAATTTTACGCTAGGAATGGTCCTCTTTCACACCTAAACATGTCTAATCACTTTATGTTCAACCAGCTCGATCCCATAAGAGTCCAAAGTGCAAAATGGTTGCAATATTTTACGATCTATTACTCATAAACCGTGACACTTACAAACTCTTCATCTAAGGCTATGAGATTGCATTGGGCCCCTCTATAATAACCTCTCTTGGTGTTTTCTATATTGGAAGTGTTTTCCCGTGGTAGTGACTTTTTAGTTGAGAAAAAGTTGTCAAATAAAACCAATGTAAAGTTGCAAAGTGGTGCAACTTTTGTTTTACAAGTCGTATGACCAAACAGACTATTCCAATAGGTTCAAATGGGTATGCTTATGCTAGGTGTGGTCCTCATTCACATCCAAAAATTTTGAATCACTTTGAGCTACATTCAACAAGATCAATCCCTTAAGAGTCCAAAGTGCAAAATGGTTGCAATCTTTGACAAGCTATTACTCATAAATTATGATGCTTAAAAAATATTTATTTGAGGCTATGGGATTGTGTTGGGACCTTCCATAATAAATTCTATTATTTTTTTCTATCTTAAAGGAATTTTCTTGTGGTGACGACTTTTCAATTGAGGAAAAGGTTGTCAAATGCAAGTAGTGTAAAGTTGCAAAGTAGTGTAACTTTTGTTCTACAACTTGTACAACCAAACTGACTATTCCAACAAGTACAGATGGGTACATTTACACTAGGCATGGTCCTATTTGACACCCAAACACACTGAATTACTCTAAGCTACATTCAACTAGCTTGATCCCTTGAGAGTCCAATGTGCAAAATGTCTGCAATCTTTGATGGGCTATTACTTGGAAATTGTGAAGCTTACAAACTCTTTATCTAAAGCTAAAAAATCATGTTAGGACCCTCTACAATAACCTCTCTCATTTTTTTCTATCTTAGAGGTGTTTTCCAATGGTGATGACTTTTCAGTTGAGGAAAAAGTTGTAAAATGCAAGCAATGTAAAGTTGGAAAGTGGTGCAACTTTCATTCTACAACTTTTATGATAAAATGATTGTTCCAACACATTTGGATGGGTAATTTTATGCTAGGAATGGTCCTCTTTCACAACCAAACATACCGAATCACTCTGAGATACATTCAATTGAATTGATCCCTTATGATGACATGTAAAACAAAGGAAAAGAGAAAGATTCACATGACAGTTGGCAAATCCGAGTTTTCCACACCAAAAGCATATGATTACATGAAAGAGGTAAAACATCTAGGTGTCAAAATAATTGAGGAAAGCCTAAAACTTTTCATTCTCGAAGGGGTTATGATCTAATTACTATGTGGATCTCATGATTACATTCAATTGATTATTATTAGTATTAGTATTTAGGTAACTTTCTTATTCCTATTATGGCTCTAATAAAAAATGATAAGGTGACATGACTCTTAAAATCTTGTATGATCATCCTCAAGTCTAGCAAGGGCAAAACATTTTTTAATTATCTTCCTTGCCCTTACAACAATATGGTTGTTGTAAAGAGGAAATTTTTCAAGATTCTAGAAAAAAATTGAAATATTTATAGCTAAATCTAATCATAGGTCAATTCAACTATGAGCCCACATGGTGGCTTATGACCTAGCTAAAGAGAATCAATAACAATGAAATTAATAAGTTCATAGTAGATCCTTGGCCATAACTAGAAGCTAAAAATAGCCCAAAGAAGAGGTATAAATATATGTTGATACATGAGATATTACAACCCATATTCCTACTCCTTCACAATCATATCAAACATTCTAGAAGAATTTTTTTGCATATCACCTATAATTAAAAATGAATTCTTTCAAGAAGCTAGGTTGGAGTGAATATAGAATAAGTAATTGGTGAAAATATGGGAAAGAAGTTGGACACATGGTGGAAAAACCAAGTCATTTTTCCTTGGGTAATAAATGGGATGACATATATGACAAGGATCATTTCAATCCTACCTCTTCCTTCACTCCAAAAGAATCCTCAAATCCAAGTAAGTGAAATAACAATAATATCATTTGGTGATGAAAAAGGAGTAAAAATAAAAACCTCCAAGTTTCCAAACCCAGTAGCTAATTACATAGGTAGATTTGGTGCTAGAAAAATCCACAACCTATGCATCTACTCAACCATATATTTCATTTAAAAGTATCCTAACCCCACTCCAATGAGTATTTCAAACAAAACAAAACAAAAAATTAACTCTAGCTCTTATTGAAGAGGAATCTATCTAAAATATCCTACTGCAAAGAATGAAAGGTTCCATCTCCACAAAATTAACTATCAAATACATTATAACCAGCTAAGAAATAATAAAATCACCCAAGAAAACTAAGGGGAAAACTAGCAACTCCTTTGAATCTTAGTAGGTGCCCACCACAAACTAGAGCTTATTTTAGAATACCACAAGTGGCAGTGAGGACCTAGAAGAGGAGAAGGAAAAAAATTGAGAGAAGTGATGATCCACCTATGAAAATGGGATATGAAAAGTAGAAAAAAGAATAGAAAAACATAAAAGATCCATTAGAGGTTTGTATAGAGAAGGTACAATAGGTTGCACTATAAATATATATCTTCCCTCTCCTCCTAGCTTTATCCCTTTTAAATTATTCCTTGGATTCCATATTGAATTAGCACATAAGTAAATGATAAATTATTGGTGAATCATAATTAGAAATATTGAAGTTGTTTAGCATCAACTAATAAAGTTGTTTAGAATTAATTAATAAATATTCAAGAGAAACGATGAAGGACAACATTGAGCAATGCTAGGGCTAGCCAAATAGTAAGTATACACGTGAATAAGTGAAGCATACATGTGAATAAGTGAAGCACAAGTACTCAAATACACGTAAGACTTGAAGTATACACACAAATACATAGTATACACATTAATACAAATTATATGCATGAATACACGTAAGTCACAAAGTATACATTGGAATACATGTAAGTTGTCAAGTATAAACTTGAATACACATAACTCATATCTATTGAAGCATGGATTTATAATGCAAATATGGACACCATCAATAAAAAGGATTTGTATTAACCAAATATCCATGTAGGAATACATCAATATATGTCAATATAAGTATAAAATATATACAAAATATCCATATAGGCTTACAATAATGCCATAAACGCATACAATGTCAAATATATGCAATACAAAATATGTACTAAAATGCCATATAAGCATACTTAAAAGGACCCTAGAATCAAAAGTCATTGCTCTCCAAGATTTTGAAACAAAATCTTACCCTTTGCTACTCAGGTGGATGGTGATATGTCTATCACTCATTTACTCTGAGGTTGATGGGTGCTCGTGGTGCTCCTCCTAGGGTTGAATTCCTCATCAAGCCTTATTTGTTACAATAACAAGTAAAGACATTAATATATAGAAATAACATTATAAAAAATGATATATTTAAGAAAATAATCACTTACCACCAATAGATGACCACTCTTCTCAAGGGAAATATTCACATGCCCATGTTGTGGTGTGTTGAAGCCTTATAGAAACCATCCAAAGAGAAATTAAACTATGAATTAATAATCATTTGATTTTTCACTAACTAAAAGATACAACAACAAATGTAAATTGAAATTTACTAATCTACCTCATAACCCCGTGAGAGACATCATGGAGTCTATAGAAGAAGAAAAACCAAGCTCCATTTACCTATGAACATCTGGAGGTGTTTTTGCTTGCAACATTTGAAAATAAAACAAAAAATTATTCAATCATGAAAACTACAACAGTGATGCAAGTCATGGCTTATAATTTATGAGATAATGAACATAATTTTGAGTACTTATTGAACTATATATTTCTTACTATCATGCTTATTATTTCCCTATCCATAGATTATTCAAAAGCATCTGCTTTAGGCTTTTATCCATAGCAAGAAGGTGGTGAACCATTTGATAAAATTCTTTGATAGACATGTACGAAATGTGGCAGAATAGAGAAGGAATTCCACTAGTTGAATAAATGCCTCAAAGAAATGTGCTCTCATGGTGATGGAATGCCATGAAAAACAAATTTTTCATGGCATTCCATCACCATGAGACCACATTTCTTTGAGGAATGTTTTCAAACTAGTCATTACCTTCTCTATGTATTATGCTGGGATGGGGTGGATGGTATAGTGTGGTCTTGGTTATGAGATGGAGGGGGATAATGGGATGAAGAGAGAGGGGTGGGGATATGACCAAGTGGAATAAGAGGTGGAAGATTCCATGGATTAGTAAATTGAGGATGAGGATGAGGACCTTGAAAAGGATTTGGATGGGAATTTTGGCTAAAGGCTTGGTTTCTATTCTTAAGGTAGTGAGTTGTTTGAAAAAATGCCTCAAATAAATGCGGTCTCATGGTGATGGAATGGCAAAATGCCTCAAATAAATGCGGTCTCATGGTGATGGAATGCCATTCCATCACCATGAGACCGCATTTATTTGAGGCATTTTTTCAAACAACTCACTACCTTGTCTATGTTATTTCTTACTATTATGCTTTGATAGATTTTTTCCAAGCATCCATAGTTTTTTTGAAAGCACCTATTTTAGGCTTTTAGCCATAGCAACAAGCAAGTGAACTATTTGATAAAATTCTTTGGTAGACATGTATGGAAAATGTGATAGCATAGAAAATGCAATGAGTTGCTTGAAAAAATGCCTCAAAGAAATTGGGTTCCATGGTAACGGACATCACCATGAGACCACATTTCTTTGAGGTATTTTTTCAAACAACTCATTGCCTTTTCTATGTTATTGCTCACTATTATTCTTTCATAGATTTTTTCCAAGCATCCATAGAATAGACAAGGTAGTGAATTGTTTGAAAAAATTCCTCAATAAAATATGGTCTCATCGAATGCCATGACAAGAAAATGCAATTGGCAGTTGCTTCTAGTTATTACTTATGCTATGTGAAGTAATTACATCACTGCTTATGTTGACTTTCTAAAATACTATATTGTAATTTAAATTTTGTCATCTATCAACATCTAGCTATTAGTTATGCAATGTGAAGTAATGCTTTGAGTTTGAAAGATGTGCAATGCAATGTAATAAACAATATGAATATAAAATATACAAATCTATTAAGTACAATTCATTAGTTAAAATCTTTATTCTATTACCTACATGAAGGCTTGTACTCCACTGGCACTAGGAGGTGTTCCCACAAAACCTGCAATATTAACCTATTCAACATCCAAAATTAGATATTAGAATACCATTCATATAAAAATTCTATTCACATGTAATATTTATAATTGTTTACTAGTTACATACCTCAGTTATAAATGTTGTGGAGTAAAAAATAGGTGGAGGGCTAGTGTATTGAGTATCAACACCATGACCTTGAAATTTTATTACAATCATAAAACTAAATTAGTTAATCTTGCATTTCAAAAATGAAATTTAATAAATTAAATTCAATAAACATGCTAACATTTACTTGAGTATTGATGCCAAAAGCCTCATTCAAAATGTCATCTACCATCACCAACTCCACAACTACAGACGTATCCTACGCACTAGCCTGATGACTATATGTGGGATCATATGTATAGGCTAACCTGCTAACCTGAGAAGAATGGGATGAAATCCCACCCCTCAAACTCTCCCCTGGTTGGTGTTGTACTACAGGACTGGCACGCTAGATGATACTCTAGGTCAGAGAGCTAATAGACTATAGAGTATCCACCTCAACACTCTCCTTCACGATGGAAGGGATAACAACATGCTCATAAGTAGACCTAGTGAGTGCTCATCTCCCTTGCCACTAAGGATACAAATATGTACCTGGTCTATCCTAGGCCGACCCACCACCTCTCCCCTAAAAGTCCTACATATCAAAATAGTTGGGGATTTTGTTGAGGATGAACTCGCAGTAGAATTTCCTCAAGAAATATTGGGGGATCTTGTTATTGTTGCATGTTGGATGGTCAAAAACCATCCACCACCTATTCCAAAAATTGTTCTTAATCCCTTGGTGGTAGCACCAATGGATATGAAACCTCTTGCTATTAAGGTAAAGAGTTTTATTTGTGTGTGGGTTAGTGAATAGTGAGCACAAATCATATTTTTTAATTTTTCCATCTTTTACTTCTTTATATGATAATTTATCTACATAAAAATTCCTACACTCCTACCTCTTATCCGCCCAACCACTTAATTTATTGCTAATTGTATATACATTTGTTAACATGGATTGAAGTGAATTTGCAAGTGTGCTTCTTTCCAAGGTTGAACTTACAGGATCGTTCAACCTCGCGATTAACTCAATCTATTTTTTTTTGTTTTCAATTTCCCCCATTAAATTTTGCTGAGTACTAGGAGGATGTTGAGGAATTATTGGAGGAGTTTTTTGCTATGGTTGATCAAGATTTTGTTCATGTGCTTGTTCATTAGGAGGAGAAGGACTTTGAGGAGGATTTTTAGGTTGATTATCAACTCCTATAAATTAAAGAAATGAACATAAAAAAATCTAAATTTACTTATTTAACAACAAATTCACAAAAAAACAAACAATACTTACTTATTTGACCTCCCCATTGATGTGGCAGCATCTTAGTGATGAAATTGTAAAGGTTTGATGAATAAATTGTAAGTTTTGATGCTTCCAAAATGTGAGTGTGCAATGATAGGTTTTGCTAGCCTTGGGCAAGAAAAAATTGACAGTGAAAATGAAATGAATCAGATTTGCTTTTTTTTTTATACAATAGGCTATAGCACGCTCACATTATAATGTGAGCACGTTATAACAAGCTCATGTTATAATGTGCTTACGCTATGGCCTTTCAATTTTTTTTAAAAATGGCCACTTTTTGGCCCCCCAACTTTTTATACCCACCCAACACCATTATTTATTGCATGGATATTTTTTAATAATTTTTTTTTGCATAGTTTTTTTAATTAATTTTTAAAGTCAAAGTAATTATAATTTGGACATAGGTGTATGTCATCATGCATAGCTTGTTTTGTATGTATTGAAATTATTATTTCTTTCCTGAAACAAAAACATCAATACCTAGTGCACACATATTTTTAATATTTTTTTTCTCTATTTTTCTATGTATGTGAAACAAATATTGCGATGTTTAATGAAAAAACAATATTCACAAGAAAAAAATATAAATATAGTAATAAGATTAAAAATATTTAAAATTATACTTTTTCGAAAGCCTAGCTACATAATAAGAAAACATAATTTCTCAATGAGTTTATTTAATCTCTCAAAAGATAAAGAAAAAGTGTTTTTACCAACATTTTGATAGGTGTGAAGGAGAATCCATTATGGGTATGATTTAAGACTAGAGGGATTCTATCCAAGGGGATCTTATGTAACCCTCTTCAATTAAAACCCTTTAGATGGAATCAAAAGAATGTTGTTTGTGGCACAAAAGAATGGTACATATCAATCTTACCAATATGGTGAAGACCAGTTCCTCCCATGCAGTGAGAGACATGCCTAGAATAGTCAAGCCTACAAATCCATTATGCAAAGAATGTCAAATGGGAAAAGAAACGAGGAAAAAATTTAAAAGTAAGGAGTGTTATTTTTCAATGCCATTTGAGCTAATTCTTATTAATCTTTTCAGACCTACAAGGATTAGGAGTCAATAAGGTGAAGGTAATTTATTTTTCTCATAGATTATTGCACGAGAATGACTTAGGTTACTTTCTTAAGATATAAATCAAAATATTTTAAGAAATTTAAGATATTAAAAGGAAAGGTTGAAAATGAAATGGATCTTAAGATCAAATGTTTAAGGTCAAATCTAGAGGAGGTGAATTCAATTCATATGAATTTGAAAAATATTGTGAAGATCATGGCGTTAGGAGATATTTTTCTGCTCCTAGAACCCCTAAATAGAATGAAGTAATTGAAAGCAAGAATAGAACGGTGCAATAAATAATGAGGAAAATTTAAAAATATGTTGATCTTCCTAATACATATTGGAGGGAAGTAGTACACACTACTGTCTATTTACTAATAGAGTATAGTTGAGGGTCAATTGTAGTAAGATCTTTTATGAGCTTGTTGGCATATGGCTAGGGAGATTGGCTCGTAAGTGTTGTCATTGATGGCAACCCAAGTCTTGCATCTGAATGTGCAGTATAATTTTGGTTCCTATCGTCAGAACAAAGTAAAGAACATGGGATCCAATTAAAGGAATAAAAGTTGATCTAAAAACCTTACCAGACAAATATTTTGGGTTCTCGATCTCTATGGAAGGTTTTTTAATGTTTTTTAGTATCTTGGTTTTGATGTGCACTCACCGATACGTGATCTAGAAGATACAGTGCTCTAATTTTTTGATTATCTATTCTAGAAGGCCGACCCAACAAAGGTAGAAAGTGCAGAAGTATAAGATGTAATTAATTATAAGTCTTCAATTTGGATTAAGTGTTATTTGGGTCCTCGCTTTTTCTTAACCAACTTTGGATATGGTCGACAAGATAAAAGTAACTTAATATTTTATAAAGTCAATTCTTGGATGAATAAGTTTGATCACAGATATATATAGGAGGTTGTTTTTATCATTTATAGACATGTGAAGATACATGAATATGAAGGTGTGTGTGTAGTAATGTGAATTTGATCATAAGTGTTGCGAAAAGTAGAAAAGAGCAGCATAGAGTAGATCGAAGTTCAAAGTCAGAAAGCATATTTAGAATCAGATCTATGAGCTTCACCAGAATTTTCACTTGGCATGAATAGATGTTACTATCTTAGTTCATCACTCAGATGGTTTTAATCTGAATTTTGTAGGTAGTAAGCCTTTTTCTCTTAAGTGGTGAGCTCTAGGTAGTGTGCCTAAATGCAAGTGCATTCCTTCTATAAAAAAATATATTTTGAGTACTCAAAATTGTGGATTAACCTCCACCATGGTTTTTCCCCTAACAAGGTTTCCACGCAAAAATATGTGTGTCATGGTGTTATGAATATTTACTATGAATGCATGCATCTTTTTCTTTAAAGCAATGATGAAATGGTTTCATGTTTTAGACTAATGAAGTTTAAATATTTTTGAACACTGATTCACCCCCCCTCTCAGTGTTCCCTTGAGTCCTACAATTGGTATCAGAGCTAGTTCCTTTGAAGCAATTTTGTAGCTTGAGGTGGATCTTGGAATGTAATGCACTCTGGAAATCTTCAACAGTAGCTTATTGTGGCTCTTGATGACCTTGATCAATCTAAAGTAGAAGTTCAAGAATTGAAAGAAAATCTTAGAGATGCATAAAAAATCATTCAGTCATTGAAAGATCAGATATTTAAATCTAGGGTGAAGAGGAAAGATCTTTGTGATCAGATCAAGCAGAAAGAGAGTGAAAATATGGATGATGCTCACCTGAATCAAACCTTTAAGGAGATAACTGAAGAATGTGAAAAGCTTACTAGAGACAATAAAAAACCTGAAACATGAAATAGAATCCATGACAATGAAGATGACTAAAGAGATTGAGGAAAGAAAGAAAAATGAGGAAAATCTTGCCCAGACCCTGAAAGAGAAAACTGATGAATGCAATAGAATAAAAGGGGAATTTACTTAGTTGTAAAGTGAACTTAAAAGGACCAAAAATAATGAAGAAGACCATGGTAAGAAGATTATCACTCTTAGGAATAATATTTTCATTGCAAATGAATACAAAGAAAAATTTAAAATTATTTTAGTGAAACTTGATGAGCTAACTCAAGGACAGAAGAGTGGAAATGATAAGACATGTCCTGGATATGAAAAGGGAGAAAGTTCCAGATTAGGACAAAATAATTTTAGACAAAACAAAAATGGAAGATATTTGTTAAGACAACCTGTTATGCCTTGCATAACCACCCCATCTATTTCCTTGGTAAAAATGGGTCCCCCTTTTTGTTTTTATCCTTGGTTCATTTTCAAACAAAGTTTGGAGTCATTTGTTTCCAACACTTTGTTTTTCTTTGGTTTAGTCTGTCAGAATCAGAACCGGAACTGAATCGGGTTTTGAGACTTCTTTCAGAACCCATTCTGATCCCCATCCCGACAGTCTTTCTTTTAAACCTTTTGTCTTGTCTTTGTCAAATCTAGAGCCAGAATGGAAGTTAAGTCGGTATTTGTTCAAAAAAAATCAAATCCCATCCTACCTCCGCCTCCGCTTTTAAATTTTTTTGTTTTAATTAGGTTTTGTGTGTTAAGTTTTCTTATTTTGGTCTTTGTTTTATTTTTTAGGTTTTAGTTTAGTTTTATTCTTTGTTGGCAGAACCAGAACCGTAATGAGAATAAAGTTGGGAAGTTACTTAAGTTTCCAGATTTGTTTTCATTCCGACTCCGCTCTTGCCAGGTTTTGTCGTTGACTTTTTTTCTAAAGTCACACTGCAGTAATGAACTAGTTCTTCGACAGTTTTGAACCCGATCTACTGCATTTATGACATTAATGATAGGTGCCATGCATGCGTGAAACTTTGAGTTTTTACCTTAATTAGGGATTAATGCTTAGTTACCATCATTGTTAGAAGATCAAAAGAGTAAACTGGAGCTGCAGTGGAGTTTTGTGCAAGTAAATTGAATGAAGGAGTGATAGTTGCATGCAGATTGCTTCAGGAGGTTAGCCTTTTTATTTTCGTTTGAGGTAGGGTTTCCTATTCTTGCCTTTCTTTTGTAATTTCCCATTTTATGTTTCTATTCTTCTTGGATTGTTTGGGTTTTTTGTGAATTCTTCTATATGTTTGTATGTTTTCGTTTGTTTTGTTTTTGTTTACGTTTTTCTTGATTTCGTATTGCATTTATAGTTTTGTTTCTTGTTGGTTTGTTTGAACATGGTTGTTTTCACGTTTTAGTCATGATCGCATCGTGCTACTTTAGGTTTTAAATGCATGGATTAAATTCAGGTTTCACAGTGAGTTAGGGTTTTGTTAAATCTAGTAGTTTTTACTTAGAATCTTTTGCACACTCAGTTTGGTTAGTTTAGAAAGGGTTAAATTTGTGCCCTAGTTTTTATCAAGTGTTTTCTTAAATTAGGGTTTACACTTTCCATTTTCTGAGTGTTAAAAGTGATGCCCTAGAATGTACAATTACCTCTCGGTCATATGGTCATGGTCTTATCATGTTATATTTTAGCTCCTTTTCGTTTTAATATGACCTAGTCTTTAATCATGAAGTTATGCATTAAACTATTAAAAAACACTTATGACATCATGATGACCTAACTAAAAGCGGGATCAGAATCAATCTAGAACTTGAAACCATATTTTCCAATAGGTATTGATTATATTTCCATCCTGTCTCTGACTCCATTGATAGTGAGAAGCCTTCTTTCAAAATAGTGATAACCTAAGCGGAATCGGAATTGGAACCGAAACAGAATATGGAAATAGAAAATCTGAAAGAAACCAAATCTATTTTCGGTTCCGGTTCCGATCACCGTTCCTGTCCCAACTCTGGTCCCGCTTCTCGTTAGTATGAATTCAATACTTGTCTTGGCTCTGGGCCTGACAGTGTTTTGAAGAAGACAGTTTATAATGTTTTGTGTTTGGTTCTACCTCTGATGTATGTATGAAAGGTATGATTTTAAGGCATATTTTGTGATGTTTATTCAAGAATATAACTAGAGGTTTTGTTGCAAGAAAGCTAAAGAATGTCGGGAACATTAGGAGAAGCCTCCCAAAGGAACCGGCCTGCAGGAACATCAAAGGCAATAGCTAAGACCAAGAAGATGAAACTTGAACAACTACCTCATACTTTAAGGTATAATCATAAGGGTCTTGTGGTCACAGCAAGAAAAGTAGAATCAGATTAGTCAAACATCACCGACACAAATCTAGGTTCATACAATTTTGAGGAATTTTATTCGGAAACCTTCACTCAAGATATAACACCGAGGGCATAAATAACAGTTGAGTATGGTTTGGCTCATATTACCTTATTTCCTTTATCTGTCCAGTGCCCAGAGATGATTATGACAGCAACAAGTGCTTATAATCCAGCCACTAGGTAGTGTGTTGATTCACAGGACAATGTGATTATTGATCTCACTCCTCAAATGTTTTAAACTATGTTTAATGTTCTGAATCCTAGGAATCTGGTGCAGTTAAAGGAGGCTGAAGCTTTGGAGAAATACAACTAATACAAATCATCCAAAAAGGCCCACTTGAATAAAAAATGGTTGAGAATAGAGAAGAAGTCTCTGACCAAGCTCCATGATCAACCAAAGAGGACATAATTTTACAAAGAAGTATCAAACTTGATCATGATGTTGTCTAGAGTATTCGGGAAAAGTGGGATGATAGGTTCAAAGAAGTTATGTAGAAAGGAGATGATGGTGAAGATCTACTGATAGATAGACTAATGGACATCAAAGAAGAGATAAGAGCAGTGAAGAGAGAATTGACAAAGCTGATGGATATGAGAGGATTTGCTGCAGCAGAGTTGGACAGGATTAAATTTGAGGACAGTTGGGTTGGTGGGCCAGAATTAGACATGTTACAACAAGTCTTCTCCAGTTTTGATGAATACATTGCAAAACAAACTTTGCATGCATAAAATCTCATGCAGCATGAATGTCTTCTCTTCTTTGCATGTTGCATGCACGACTGGCAGTTTTTGAAGTGCATGGATTTCTTCTATCCTATTTTCTTTTCTTCCAGTTTAACTGAGTTTCAAAGATAATTGTAAACCCTAAAAAGATGGGTCGATTTAAAATAAAAGAGGACTTCAGATTTTGTACATCTATAAATACCCTTGGGGTATCATATTGTAAGGGTTGGCTAATAGAGAATAGAATTGGCCACCTGAGATTAGGAGATAGAATTTTTCATAGTTGTTACAGAGATACATTGTTACTTCATTTTTTACAGTTAAATAAAATTACAAGTTTTATGCACTATGGTGTTAGAATTAAGTTTTTCTTGATAAGGTTGATGAGTGATGATCTATCTATATGCCAGTGATTGTGCTGAAGCATAAAAATTTCCTATGTGATGAAAGTCATTAGAGGAAACTAGATTTAAGGATTATCTCATTAGATTATCATTGAATTGAATTTATTGAAGTCTGTTGATCTATGATCTTGGCAATGAATGGGAGTGTGTTCTTTTGAAATCTTTGAAATATTTATGATGTGTGAATATAATGTTAAATTAAGCACCTTAGATGCATGCAATAGTATGGAGTATTATGTAAATTGTATCATGCTATGGTTTTCTTGATCGGTTGGAAAAACATTCATTTTTGAAAATATATGTTTGGATACTAGATAAGTTTGTATTCATGATTTGCTGATGTACGCCCTGATTTATCTTTTTCTTTTTGTTTAAAACCCTTTTTATTAAAGAATAGTTTGGTGAATGAGTCATTGCTTGAATTCTTTATTACCAGTATAGGCCCCTTGAATATTATAGTTGCATGGACCAATTGAGTGACATCAGATAGTTGAGAACCAACTACCAAGACCTTGGGAGTTAAGATATTATATGTTGTCTTTCTTTTTTAGGAGAAATAGAATAGAGATATTTTGTTTACACGTTGTTTGTGTCATTTTCACTATCAACAGATCTGGCGCTAGAAGGAGGGCCTAAAGGAACAAGCTAGCTCAGATTAACTCATTCTCTTTGAAAAAATATGAAAGGATCCTCAGATCCTCTACCAACTCTAAACCATTGTTAGAACTTCAAATCCCAGAGAGACCTGGGCCCCATGCTCGTAGGGTAGAGATATCTACATTTTCGCCACTGCTTACTCCACCTGGATTTTCATCAAGTCCACGAACACCACTACTGATACAATCACCACCACTGCCTACTCAACCAAACCCACCCATGGCTTACTTTGTGAATAACCCCTCTCTGTTAGGGACTATTCCAGGGGGAATCCATGATTTACCTAAAAATCTTGAAATTTTTTGTCCCAAGTACATGCATGGGGAATCAAGAAGCACTGAGGAGCATATACAAGCATTTAAAGTTTCTTTTACTCGTGCTCAGGTAGCTCATGAAGATGTGGTATGTAGATTATTCCCCTATTGCTTAGGAGACATGGCATATAACTAGTACCTAAATCTGCCCCGGGGATCCATTTTGGGATGGACAGATTTAGAAAATGCTTTCATTAATCAATTCAGGGTCTATGTAGACCCTGCTATCCTCTACCATCATTTTTCCACCATAAGAAAGGAACACCATGAGCCATTGCCTCTGTTTAACACTAGATTTCAAAGGATGTATCGTAGACTGCAAGATCCTTACTTAGTAGCTGAGAATATGGCCATTCAGGCGTATTTAAGAGTTGTTGATCCCTTGATTGGCCTATTCTTGCAGAGAACTTATCAAGACAATGAGATTAACTCTCTATCTAAGGTTTATCATCTGGCCATAAAATTGCAACAATAGATAATCCTGCAACTAGGAGGTTTAGGAGCAACTCTTCCTCCAATAAATTACCAGATGCCTAGCCCACCATTATACAATACTATTCCAGGGATGTGTTATTCCCAATATGGACCTATGCTTGAGATACCAGCCCCACCAACTATGCCTTTCTTTGGAAATGGTATGCAAGATCTTTCCCAACAAGTTCAAAATCACCACCAACAGATAGGAGGATCAACCCATGTTCAAACCCCACCTGCAATGCAAAATGTGCAAAAGGAACAAACTGCTCAATTGACCAATGAGGTGGAGAGCCTAAAAAAGACTCTATCTCAGATGTCCAATGACATGGCACAACTTAGGTAGAATCCTTCCCATCACAACCAGAATTACCAAAAATATGGAAGTTATAACAATCAAGGAATTACTCCAATCAAAATTCCAACTAGAATATGAATCAAAACTCCAACCGGACCTTTCAGAATCAGAATTTTAATCAGAACTATCAAAATCAAAACATAGGGTATAACCAAAGGTCAAACAACAACAATAGGCAATGGAATACTGGGCCTAACAATGGGGGAATTCCCCATAACTATCAATCAGGTGAGGAGAGACCACATACTGCTAATGTAGTTGACCTCAATTTCATAACTAATTGGTGCAAGTTACATGACACTGCAACACATTTTGAGGTTAATTGCCCTGAAATGGAGAAAATTGTAAAGATTGCACAAGCTGATGCTCATCCTCTAGTAGGAAATTCCAATCAGGATAATGGGCCAGTTAGTACTACTATGAATTATGAGACTATTGAAGAGAAATACCAATTTCTCATGCAAGGAGATAATGAGCCAGAGGAGGATGTGTATGATGCCCAAGATTTTTAGTCTAAAGGTGGTCATTTTCTGAGAAATGAGAATAAGGGCCCATTTACTACATCTACACCTCCGAACAATATGGTTCCACCTAACCAAAATGCAGATAATAATCCACCACCACCAAAGGGACCTTCTAATCCTTAGAATAGAGGCAATCTGCCTCCTTTTCCTAAGTATCAAGTGAGAAATGATTTAGAATTTGATTTTATTGCAGAAATATAGAGGCAGAAGACATCCTTGTCATTCTTTGATATCATGAAGTGGTGTCGAGCTCAACGTGAGGTGGTATTGAGAGTCTTGGAAGAGGCAGATCGCTTAAAGGGAAAAGGTAAAGTGACTCCAACAAAGGAGACAAATGCAGCCATTTATAAAGGTAAGACCAGTACCCCACCTTTTCTTTTAAGTTTAAGGATTTTTGGAAAGAATTTTCACAACTATTTATTGGACTCTAGAGCATCGAGCAATGTCATGCCCTTTTCAATATGCAAGAAGTTAGGATTAAGTCCCATCCCGACCAACAAGAAAGTAATCTAGGTAGACAAAATAGAGGTCAATGTTGTAGGAAAACTAAAAAACATGCATGTATAGGTTGGATCAGATCTAAGGATCCAGACTTACATAGATATCCAAGTAGCTAATATCCCAGAGGTATATGGTATGCTTCTAAGTCGAGAGCTAATGAAAAGTATTGGGGAATATTTATCCTTGGATTTCTCTCACATGTGGCTACCCTGGAAGGGGGTTGCAACCCAGATTAGGATTGAGAGTGAACCCAGGCTTAGGAATATGATTACAAAATATGATGCTTCCAATGAAGTAGCATATTTTGAGACTGAGATAGGAGTTTACAAACAAGAGGAAGTTCTTACTTTCTCTATACTTAATCCTAGGGATACATTTCCCCTAGAACACAGTGACCCTATAATCTGCATCAATCAACAAGTTCTAATAAGGAAATTGCAACATGATAGGCTGGTGTTAGGAGAAGAAACTGATTTGAGTAGTTTCTTACTTCCTAATTGGTGTAGGATTCATTATTGCAATCATTCAAAGTTAACATGTCAATCATGCTTAGATATCTTAAGTCATGTAGATCAGCCTCAAAAAATAGATTAAAAGGAACCCCAGACCCCTGTCAATGAGTTTTCTTTTCAAGTCAAGGATGCTACCATTCTCACCGGGACTAGCCTTTTTCAAAAGGAAAGTTCCTTACCAGTAGAACAAACTCAGGTTCTGAGCTCTAAAATTCAAGAAGAGGTTGATGTGTCTCAATTCCTATTCAATACACCTACCCTAGATACTTTTCCAATGCCCGAGGCATTACTGAAGGATGATTTGGATTGTAATTTAACTCAAAAGGTTGTTCAGGAATTGATTTCTGAGCAAGTTGAAAACATAGAAAAATCTTCAAGTCAGCTTTGTCCCGAGTTAAATTTTGATGACCAGCAAAACTCCGAGCCGCCACTTATCTCAAGCAAGTCATCCCTTGTTGTCCCTAAGAAGAAAGAACTCCCAGCCAAAGACTAATTATGGACTCTCAAATTTGATGGTTCCAAGTCTAAAGAAGGAAGTGGAGCAGGGATTGAACTAACTAACCTGAAAGGGAAAACTTACTTTGCCTCTTACATATTGTAGTTTGGCTGCACGAATAACATAGCTGAGTATGAGACACTTGCTCGTGGGCTTATGTTCACTCATTAGAAAAAGGTTACTGATCTCATGGTAATGGGAGATTCAGAAGTGATTCTGAAACAAGTACGTAGCTAGTACACGTGCCATAATAAAAGATTGGCTGCATACAAAAACAAGGTATGGAGTTCAATTGAAGATTTTGATTCTTTTGGGATTACTCTGATCCCTAGGGAGGCCAATCATATTGCAGATGCCCTTGTTGTTACTACAAGTACTCTGGAGCCTATGCAAGACTCTAAACCTAAAAGGTTCTCAGTAGAGTTGATCTCAGTCCCAGTAGTCCCAGATAATGTCCAAAATTTTTAGGTTTTTGATGATGATCAACATATCTTAGCCTTTTTGGCTAGTTCAGATGTTTTTGAAGGACAGATTATAGACGATTCTGAAAGAGATCAGGGAGACTAGAATCCTGAGGATATGGTGCCAGAAGAAGAGATATTAGAACTAAAAAGCAATAGCATCCCAAAAGGGATGGTAGCCTTAGAAAGGATATTTGATTCAGACTCACGGGCACGTCAGAGGGTGCCCACATAAAGTGAAGGAGGACAATATGAATCAGTCAATTTAGCTCACTCAGGCCTTGAGAGGAGTGTTCTGGTAGGAAAAATATGTCCTGCCAAGATCAAACACAAAATAATTGAAGTTTTGGAGCAAAACATTGCAGCTATTGCTTGGGGGTGTGATGATCTAAAGAATTTTGACACTTCAATAATTACTCATATGATACCACTTAATCCAAAAGCTAAGCCCTTTCATCAGAAGCAATGCCCAGTGAATGCTTTGATTGAGCCTCTAATTCAAAAGGAGGTACAAAATCTTTTGTCAGCAAGAATAATATTTTCGGTTAGACATTCCACTTGGGTAGCTAATTTAGTTCCTGTATGCAAGAAAAATGGTGAAATCAGATTATGTGTTGATTTCAGGAACTTGAATAAGGCTTATGAGAAAGATAATTACCCACTGCCCTCTTTGGTTGAAGTGCTACAAAAGGTTAATGGGTCTCAGATGATGTCATTCTTGGATGGCTACTCTGGATACAATCAGGTTCTTATCAATCATGAAGACAACTTTTACTACTAAATGGGGCACATTTGCCTACAGAAGGATGCCATTTGGTCTCATCAACGTGGGAGAAAATTTTCAATGAGAAATGGATGTAGCCTTCAAGGATTTAATAGGGAAATGCATTATTATTTATGTGGATGATTTAACTATCTTCTCTAGGAACAGAGAAGACCATGCTATTGATCTAGAAAAGTTTCTAAAGAAGTGTATAAGTTATGGTGTCTCTCTTAATCCAAAGAAATGTGTGTTTGGAGTATCTGAAGGGAAACTCTTGGGACACATTATATCAGAAGAAGGGATATCCATAGACCCTAATTGAGTAGTGGCCATTTTGAAATTAACAAAGCCAGGCAGCAAGAAAGCAATGAGATCCTTCTTTGGAAGGATCAATTTTGTTAGGAAATTTATAACAGGGTTTGCGGAGATTGTCAAACCTCTGAATGAAATGATGAAGAAGGATGCAAAAATTGAGTGGAGTGAAGAGGCTAAATCTGCTTTTATGCAGACCAAACAGTCAATATCTGAGGCACCTATTTTAACAAGCCCAAATTATTTAAAGCTTTATTATATATATTCTTTTGCATCTGATCATTCATGTGCAGCTGTGTTAACACAATGAAGAGGAGAGGGGGAAGAAAGACCTATTGCCTTTATGAGCTCTCCATTTAAGAATGTAGAAGTAAGATACCCACCACTGGAGAAGTAAGCCGTTTCATTAGTACGAGTAGTAAAGAAGTTCAGACATTACATTCTTCGAAGTCAAGTAATGGCTATAGTTCCAAATCCAACTATGAAGTCTCTATTAATGCAAAGTGAATTAGGAGAACAAAGATGAAATTGGATGGAAATTCTACAAGAGTTTGATCTGGAGATCCATCCAATGAAAATTTTTTGTGGACAAGGTTTATCAAAAGCAATGGTTGAGGTAGATAAAAATATCACTTGTCAACAGTACACCATCCAATTATTTACAAAGGATCACTGGTATGCAGATTTGATTTTCTTCCTCCTTAATAAACAATGTCCAGAAGGAATGAATGCTACTCACATGAGGGCATTAAGGATGAAGAGTGCTCATTACATGCTTAAAGGGGGATCTATCTACAGAAAGAATTTTCAAGGAATTTACCTACGTTGTTTGGATCAGCAAGAGGCCAAGCATGTTATTTCTGAGTTTCATGGAAGACATGGATCAGGGCATGGATCTATTGATGCTTTGGCTCATCAGATTTTGAGATCAAGCTATTATTGGCCTTATGTATTTCAGGATGCACATCAGCACTATAGGACTTGTCATGTATGCCAAACTTTAGCACCCAGGGAAAGAAATCCTGCTATGCCTTTACAACCAGTATATGAGGTAAGGCCATTTGCTCAATGGGCACTTGATTTTGTAGGTGTTATTAATCCCACTTCTTCTACAGGACATAAATTCATTTTGAATGTGACTGACTACTTTACACATTGGACAGAGGCCCAACCCTGCAAGAATAGCACCACAAAGGTGGTCATCAAGTTTTTGACTGAGAATATCACGACCAGGTTTGGGGTTTGATTTGCTCTGGTATGTGATAATGGCCATTCTTTTTCTTCTGCTGAATTCATTCAATGGGCATATGAACATAAAATTGTTTTGAAGTATTCATCTAATTACTAACCTAAGGGAAATGGAGTGGCAGAGTCCACTAATACTTTTTCTTTGGAAGTCATAAAGAAGTTGTTAGAAAACAATCCTAGAGACTGGCATACCCAGTTGAGATTTTCCTTATGGGCAGATCAAACTAGAATCAAAGAAGCTCTAGGAAATTCGCCTTTCAAGTTATTCTATGGCCAAGACCTTGTCTTCTCGATTCATTTACAAATACCTATCCTGAAATTCAAGTAGTAGTGTTATACCAAGATGATAGGATTGAGGTTAGATTACTTAACTTGCTTAACATGGAAGAGAAAGGAGATGCTGCTTTGCAGCAATTCTCTAAACATCAGGCTATTGTCAAACACTGGTTTGAAAAAAGAGCTAAGATAAAGTCCTTTAGGATATCAAATCTTGTATTACTATGGGATAAAGCCAAAGAGAAGAAGGGAGATCACCAGAAGTTTTATAGACTTTGGTTAGGTCCTTATCAAGTGGCTGAGATACTAGGCGAGAATGCTTTTTGTTTAAGTACCCTGACAGGAGAGCCTGTTCCATTACCAATTAATGGTCAGTTTCTCAAGAATTATTTTGGTGCATAGAAGGTCTGATGTTTTACAGGAAAATGTATTATACTGTATCATATGTAATTAAGTTTTAGTTTTTAGTTTTTGTGTTTTGTTTGTTCTCTTTGTTTGTTTTGTCTTTTTTCATTGGGGATCCTCATTTTGTTCATCTCAAGACAAGGGGTTGTTATTCAAAGTATACTAATGGTTCTAGGAGATAAATTGGTTTAGGTATTTTCATCATCATCATTGAAAAAGGATTTTGTTCTGAAACTTATGCTTTATGATCATTCTAGTTTGGGTATGAAAATTTATTAAGAATAGAAGATACATTGTGAATATCTCATGAATTAGGATCAAAAATCCGTCACCAAATTAGAAAAACATCTACCTAAGTAAATGCCTATCTATTTTGGAGTGGCTCTACCCTGTGATTCAAGTGAAAAATCCAATTCCAAGACTATCATGAAATCCATTGTAGTTCTCAACCCATGTTTCAGATTCATTATGTCTGAGTATTGAGGAAGGTGCATAAAAGATTTCCACAAGCAAGGTATTAAAGAAAAAATAGTAATAAAAAAAAGAGAAGAAAGAAGAAGGCAAACTCAATATCAAGTGGATAATCAAGTATCTCTATCGGGGATATGGACACCTGTCTGGCAGCGGAGCAATGCCTAGGATTTTATTGCACGATAGTTAAAGGACTCGACCTATGTAGCTTGAATCTTAAGTATAATTATTCTGGAACAAAGAAAGTATGTATAAAGAATGATGTACAATATATGCACACACTCAGATTCAGAAATAACTCATGAGCACATACATCTGAGATTCCAGCTCAACCTTATTCTAGATATATCTGATCTTATTCAACTGAGCATGCTTCATAAACTAAGTAGTTTTAGGGTGATTGAAATTTTCATTGGGTATCTTGAAAATGAGTAAACCATTTTCCCACCTGAGTCACCATTTGTTATGCCTTGCATAACCACCCCATCTTTTTCCTTGGTCAAAATGGGTCCCCCTTTTTGTTTTTATCCTTGGTTCATTTTCAAAAAAAGTTTGGAGTCATTTGTTTCCAACACTTTGTTTTTCTTTGGTTTAGTCTGTCGGAATCGGAACTGGAACTAAATTGGGTTTTGAAACTTCTTTCAGAACCCATTTTGATTCCCATCCTGACACTCTTTCTTTTAAACCTTTTGTCTTGTCTTTGTCGGATCCGGAGCCAAAATGGAAGTTAAGTCGGTATTTGTTCAAAATTTCAAAATCAAATCCCATCCCGCCTCCGCCTCCGCTTTTTAATTTTTTTGTTTTAATTAGGTTTTGTGTGTTAAGTTTTCTTATTTCGGTCTTCATTTTATTTTTTAGGTTTTAGTTTTGTTTTATTCTTTGTTGGTGGAACCAAAACCGGAATGAGAATAAAGTTGGGAAGTTACTTAAGTTTCCAGATTTGTTTTCATTCCGACTCCAATCCCGTCGGGTTTTGTCATTGACTTTTTTTTTCCGAAGTCACATTGCAGTAATGAACCAGTTCTTTGATAGTCTAACTCTGATCTACTGCATTTATGACATTAGTGATAGGTGCCATGCACACGTGAAACTTTGAGTTTTTACCTTAATTAGGGATTAACGCTTAGTTACCATCATTATTAGAAGATCAAAAGAGTAAACTGGAGTTGCAGTGAAGTTTTGTGCGAGTAAATTGAATGAAGGAGTGATAGTTGCACATAGATTGCTTCAAGAGGTTAGCCTTTTTATTCACGTTTGAGGTAGGGTTTCCTATTCTTGCCTTTCTTTTGTAATTTTTCATTTTATTTTTTTGTTCTTCTTGGATTGTTTGGGTTTTGTGCGAATTCTTCTGTATGTTTTTATGTTTTCGTTGGTTTTGTTTTTGTTTACGTTTTTCTTGATTTCATATTGCTTTTATAGTTTTGTTTCTTATTGGTTTGTTTGAACATGGTCGTTTTCATGTTTTAGTCATGATCGTGTCATAATACTTTAGGTTTTAAATGCATGGATTAAATTCAAGTTTCACAGTGAGTTAGGGTTTTGTTAAATCTGGTAGTTTTTACTTAGAATATTTTGCGCACTCAGTTTGGTTAGTTTAGAAAGGGTTAAATTTGTGCCCTGGTTTTTATCGGGTGTTTTCTTAAATTAGGGTTTACACTTTCCATTTTTTGAGTGGTAAAAATGATGCCCTAGAATGTACAGTTGCCTCTCGGTCATATGGTCATGGTCTTATCATGTTATATTTTAGCTCCTTTTCGTTTTAATATGACTTGGTCTTTAATCATGAAGTTATGCATTAAACTATTAAAAAACACTTATTATGTCATGATGACCTAACTAAAAGCGGGATCAGAATCAATCTAGAACTTGAAACCATATTTTCCAATAGGTATTGATTCCATTTCCATCCCGTCTCCGACTCCGCTGATAGTGAGAAGCCTTCTTTCAAAATAGTGATAACCTAAGTGGAATTGGAATTGGAACCGAAACTGAATATGGAAATAGAAAATTTGAAAGAAACCAAATCCATTTCTGGTTCCGGTTCTGATCACCATTCCTGTCCCGACTCCAGTCCTGCTTCTTGTTAGTATGAATTCAGTACTTCTCTTGGCTCCGGGCCTGACAGTGTTTTGAAGAAGATAGTTTAGAATGTTTTGTGTTTGGTTCTGCCTTCGATGTATGTATGAAAGGTATGATTTTAAAAAATATTTTGTGATGTTTATTCAAGAATCTAACTAGAGGTTTTGTTGTAGGAAAGCTAAAGAATTTCAGGAACATCAGGAGAAGCCTCCCAAAGGAACCGGCCTGTAGGAACATCAAAGGTAGTAGCTAAGCCCAAGAAGATGAAACCTGAACAACTACCTTATACTTTAAGGTATAATCATAGGGGTCTCATGGTCATAGCAAGCAAAGTAGAATTAGATTGGTCAGACATCACCGACACAAATCTAGGTTCATACAATTTTGAGGAATTTTATTTGGAAACCTTCACTCAAGATATAACACCGAGGGTAGAAAGAATAGTTGAGTCTGGTTTGGCTCATATTACCTTATTTCCTTTATCTGTCCAGTGCCCAGAGATGATTATGAAAGCAGACAGTGCTTATAATCCAGCCACTAGGTAGTGTGTTGATTCACAGGACAATGTGATTATTGATCTCACTCCTCAAATGTTTCAAACTATGTTTAATGTTCTGAATCCTAGGAATCTGGTGCAGTTAAAGGAGGCTGAAGCTTTGGACAAATACATCCAATACAAAGCATCCAACAAGGCCCACTTGAATAAAAAATGGTTGAGAACAAAGAAGAAGTCTCTGACCAAGCTCCATGATCAACCAAAGAGGGCAAAATTTTATAAAGAAGTATCAGACTTGATCATGATGTTGTCTAGAGTATTCGGGAAAAGTGGGATGACAGGCTCAAAGAAGTTATGCAGACAGTAGATGGTGGTGAAGATCTGTTGATAGATAGACTGATGGACATCAAAGAAGAGATAAGGGCAGTTAAGAGAGAATTGACGAAGCTGAAGGATATGAGAGGGTTTGCTGCAGTAGAGTTGGAAAGGATTAAATTTGAGGAGAGTTGGGTTGATGGGCTGGAATTAGACATGTTACAACAAGTCTTCTCCAGTTTTGATGAATACATTGCAGAACAAACTTTGCATGCATTAAATCTCATGCATGAATGACTTTCTTCTCTTCTTTGCATGTTGCATGCACGACTGACAGTTTTTGAAGCGCATGGCTTTCTTCTCTCCTATTTTCTTTACTTCCAGTTTAACTGAGTTTCCAAGATAATTTTAAACCCTAAAAGGATGGGTCGACTTAAAATAGAAGAGGACTTCAGATTTTGTACATCTATAAATACCCTTGGGGTATCATATTGTAAGGGTCAGCTAATAGAGAATAGAATTGGCCACCTGAGATTAGGAGATAGAATTTTTCATAGTTGTTACAGAGATACATTGTTACTTCATTTTTTACAGTTAAATAAAATTACAGGTTTTACGCAATATGGTGTTAGAATTAAGTTTTTCTTGATAAGGTTGATGAGTGATGATCTATCTATATGCCAGTGATTGTGCTGAAGCATAAAAATTTCCTATGTGATGAAAGTCATTAGAGGAAACTAGATTTAAGGATTATCTCATTAGATTATCATTGAATTGAATTTATTGAAGTCTATTGATCTATGATCTTGGCAATGAATGGTAGTGTGTTCTTTTGAAATCTTTGAAATATTTATGATGTGTGATTATAATGTTAAATTAAGCACCTTAGATGCATGCAATAGTATGGAGTATTGTGTAAATTGTATCATGCTATGGTTTTCTTGATCGGTTGGAAAAGGATTCATTTTTGAAAATATATGTTTGGATACTAGATAAGTTTGTATTCATGTTTTGCTAATGTACGCCCTGATTTATCTTTTTCTTTTTGTTTAGAACCCTTTTTATTAAAGAACAGTTTGGTGAATGAGTCATTGCTTGAATTCTTTATTACCAGTACAGGCCCCTTGAATATTACAGTTGCATGGACCAATTGAGTGACATCACACAGTTGAGAACCAACTACAAGGACCTTGGGAGTTATGCTACTATATGTTGTCTTTTTTTTTCAGGAGAAATAGAATAGAGATATTTTGTTTACACGTTGTTTGTGTCATTTTCACCATCAACACAACCTAATGCACAAAATTTTAATGGATATTGTTTTGTCTATAATAAGTACGGTCATATGGTTTCTTAGTGTAGAAGTAATTTGAAGTCAAAAGTTTCATCATTTCCTGGTCAGTGTTTCAATTGGAAAAAGCATGGTCATAAATCAATTGAATGCAAAAATATGTCAAGTCAATCTATTGACAAAAGAAATGTTGAATGTTATGCATGTGGGAAGTTTTGGCATATTGCTTATCAATGCAAATTACGAAGAAACCAATGGAATGGACAAGGAAACATTGTGTGCTATAACTGAAACAAGTACAATCATATTGCAAGATTCTATAGAAGCAAAAAGGTAGAAAGAAGAGGTTCAGTATACAAAGGAAGAAATACTGAGAAAAATGATAAAGGGAAGGAAAAGGTAACTACCGATGAAATTAGAGATCAGATGAAGAAGACATGGGTAAAAAAAAAATGATTCTGATGCTGGAGATGGTTCTATATTGGAACCTACTTCCGATTATCCCTCTGGGAATTGATTTCAGGCCACTGGCCTAGGGGGAGCTCTACAATAAAATATTTCCTCCCCTATCTATGGATGGTACTAGAATGTAGAGAATAGTCTGGAAGATGCACACTTAGTGTACAGAAGTTTGAGATGAATTTAGCAAGGGAACTCAGCAAATTCATAGGTCCGGAGAAGATTTTTTTGTCGTCGTTTGGGAAAACAGAGTCTCCTTGAAACTTAGGGAAAATGCATTTATTGCACATGTGTGAAGCTATAAAAGTCAAGTCAGATCCATCATTTGTCACTTTCCATTAGCAAAGAGAAGAAGGAGAGCACTCAACTAACGGATTTTGAAGCAATAAAATCAATTTCATCGATAGATCTTGAAATCTATCAAGTATTTCAAATCACTCTCAAAATTTTCATACAATTTGGTGTGTACTTGTGAACCCTAAATGCAAAAAGTAAAATGGAACAAATTAAAGGCTCGATCACTCTAGACGAATATAATAGTGCAAAGACTAGGTCTATGATGAATTTGTTGCTTCTTGATGAATTAAAGCAATTGAGCGAATCCAAGCATGGAAAATTGGATATGTGGAGAGAGTTTTCATACTTTGAGAATGCGGAATTTGTGAAATTTATATTAAGAAGATTACATGGTGATGTTTTAACTTTGGAAAAACCTTACATCATTTCAAAGGAGGTAATTGAGAACTTAACTAGTTTTTGCAAAGTCAGAGATGTTCCTAGGAAGAAATCTATCCAGAACAAAGAGGTCAAAACCCTAACCGGAATAATAAGAGATCAGAGAGCTCTGATGATTGCAACAATCAATAATCATGTTACGAAGTACATTGCACATAATATAACCTATAAAATCTTCTACAAAAATTGAGAAGGAGCTACATTGGTTGGCACAGTATACATTGCTCACAAAATGATAGCTGAAGGTTAGGACTTTGACCTATGTGGGTTGTTAAAGGATCAATTCATGGAGAATGTTCAACTGAAAAAGGAGTCAGGCTATCCATTCAGGTTTGGCACCCTAATTATATGTCTGGTAATATATTTTCTGAATTTGATGCCGAAAATTGACAATGTAGTATGGAAATCAAACAAACCAATATGCAATCAGATATACTCTTATTTTAAGAGTCTATCTAACTGGGATTTGGAATTTGGATTTTTTTGTAAGAATGTGGTTGAAAAATGTGGATTAGTCAATATTTCCCCTCTGGTGAGAACAATGGAAGTTGGTTCCTCTTCCGGTAGCATTGATAGAGGACATAAAAGAGGACAAGACATTATTGGATACAACCCTCTGGAAAGAAAAGTTCCTAGGATTGAGGGAAAAGGAAAAGAAAAGGAAATTGTGGACATTTCGGATGAAGAATCTAATGCAGAATGTGATAATCCACTAGAAAATGAATCTAGTATTGCAAAAGGTAGTGAGGAAGAAGAAGACCTGACAAAAGAAAACCTATAGAGGCTTATCCAAGGTGTAGGTGGCATGCAGAAAATTGCAAAGTTATGGTCAGTCAGACCATCATACGATCATGACTTGATTCTAGAATTTCTAAATGCTCATGTTGAGCACTGTAATATAAAATTGGAAAATCTTAAAGACATTCTATCTGAAGAGATGATTGAGTGCAGAAAAGAAGGTGAATTTGTCTCTCACCTAAAAGAACAATTCAGACTATCCCTCTACAAGCTGAAGAAGAAAATGAATGAGTTAAGGAGATTCATTAACTTAGCCACAAGCATCTACAACTATTGTGTATGTTGTTCCCATGCAGTCAACAATTGCAAAGATAAGTTGGATCAGATTGAAACAGAACTAAACGACATTGGAAAACGCTTCGACATATCTCAGGATCGAGATGGCAGTATCAGGAAAAGAATGTAGGAGTTATAGTGAGAAAAAAAAAATCAACTCTCCAATAATGTTCTTGTGGATACCTTTTGGAAGGTAAAGGACTTAATTGAATGCAAGTTGGAGCAGATGGTGGAAATATTGAAGAATGGTGAGAAATTGGAAGAAGCAATTACAATTCTTGAATATCTCATTGAGATCATTAGCAAGACTTCCAAGAACAATAGCTTGATCATTAGTATTGAAATTTCAATAGATGGTTGGAAGAAGTTCCTTCTAGAAGTGAAGAAAAACCATAAGATAATCTTCTAAAGATGGCAGTAATTTGTCTTCAAATTTTTGTGATTTTGATCAAAGGAGAAGAACTGTAAGCATATATGTGATAAATTTTTGAAGCCTTAAGAACTTTGAACATGTGTTTTGTCACCATCCTCTCAATTTTTATCTTTTTGGCATATGGAATACATGCTTTGTCGTTGATGTCAAAGGGGCAGAGAATGCAGTGAAAAATGCCTTATAAATCTCAAGGAGAGAAAGTGCAGCAAAACGTTTGGCAGTGTACTTACAATGATTTTGACACTTAGTCATTTTTCACTAAGTGTTTTCATCAATGTCAAAGGGCGATATTGTTGGAATATGGCTGGGGAGATTGGATCGTAAGTATTTTCATTGATGGCAACCCAAGTCATGCAACTCAAGTCTTGCATTTGAATGTGCAGTATAATTTTCGTTCTTATTGGCAAAATACAGTAAAGAACAGGGGATCTGGTTAAAGGCATAAAATTTGATCTCAACACCATACTAGACAAATATTCTGGGTTATGGATCTCTGTGGAAGGTATTTTAATGTTTGTATTATCTTGTTTTTGATGCACACTCATCGATACGTGATCTAGAAGATACAATGCTCTAATTTTTTTGTTATCAATGCTAGAAGGTCGACCTGACAAAGATGGAAAGTGTGGATGTATAAGATGTAATTAATTATAAGTATTCAATTTGGATTAAGTGTTATTTGGGTCCTCTCTTTGTCTGAACTAACTTTGGAAGATGTGCATTAATATTTAGTGGTGGATCTAACCGACAAGATAAAAGTAACTTAATATTTTATAAAGTTGACTGTTGGATGAATAAGTCTTTGATCACGGATATATATAGGAGGTTGTTTTTATCATTTATAGATATGTGAAGATGTGTGAGTATGAAGGTGTTTGTGTAGTAGTGTGAATTTGATAATAAGTGTTATGAACAATAGAAAAGAGAAGAATAGAGCAGAGCGAAGTGTAGAGTCAGAAAGCAGATTCAAAATCATATCTATGAGCTTCATCAAAACTATCACCTAGCATGATTAGATGCTATGTCTCATTTCATGACTCAAAATCATATTTGTGAGCTCTAGGTAGTGTGTCTGAATGCAAGTGCATTCCTTTTGTAAACAATTATATTTTGAGTACTGAAAACTGTGGATTAACCTCCACCGTGGTTTTTCCCCTAACAGGGTTTCCACACAAAAATCTATGTGTCATGGTGTTATGAATATTTATTGTGAATTTTTGCATCTTTTCTTTAATGCAATGATGAAATGGTTTCATGTTTTAGACTAATTAAGTTTAAAGATTGTTTAACATTGACTCACTCCCCCCTCTTAGTGTTCCCTTGAGTCCAACAGAGTTATGGTACGGAAGACCTCTCACTATTAAATACTTTAGAATTTTTGGTAGCAAATGTTATATCAAAAGAGACAAAGAAAACCTTGGTAAGTTGTATTCAAGATGTGATGAAGAAATATTTATTGGTTACTCAACAAGGAGAAAAATTTACAAATGCTACAATAAAAGAGTGAGAAGAATGATTGAAAGAACAAATGTTAAATTAGATGAAGACTTGTGCTAGATCTATCAAGAACTAGAGGTTTGTAGATTTGATATTCCTTCTTGGATAGAAGAATAAGAAGAAGTAGAAGAGGAAGAAAAATAAGAGAAGGATCTTAAACTAGTAAAAAATCTCAAGACTCCAACATTCTCTTGATCAAATCAATGGAGATAAGAAAGATGGTGTGCTAACTAGAAGAAATTTTGCAAGAGAGAATGAGCAAGTAAACCTATGCTTATTATCAAAAGTTGATCATAAAGACTTTTTTGATGCTATAAAAGATGAAAATTGGATAAAGGAAATGGAAGAAGAAATGGATCAGGTAGAAAAGTATCAAACTTGAGAAATGGTTCCCAGAACTACTGACAAGAATATGATAAGGACAAAGTGGATGCTCTATAATAAACTAAATGATTATGGTGAAGTGGTAAGAAACAATTCTAGATTGGTTTGCAAGGGATAGTCTCAAGTAGAAGGTGTTGATTTTGAAGATACTTTTGCTTTGGTTTCTAGGTTGGAGGGAATAAGAATGTTTCTTGCTCTTGTTTCTCATAAAAACTTCAAAGTATATCAAATGGATTTCAACTCTACCTTTTTGAATGGTGAGCTTGGGGAAGAAGTGTATATTGAAAAACCATATGGTTTTTGGTTATTAGAGGATCTGAATATGGTTTGCAAACTTAAGAAAACATTGTATGGTCTAAAAACATCCCCTAGAGCTTGGTATGCTAGATTGGACATGTATCTACTTCAACAAGGGTTCAAAAAAGGTAACATAGATAGAAACCTTTATATTAAGTTTTAGGAAAACAAGTTACTAATTGTAGTAGTATATGTTGATGAAATCATCTTTCATGGAGATGATGATATGTGTAGGTAGTTTAGAGAAGAAATGCAAAGAGAATTTGAAATTTCCATGATTGGTGAGTTGTCTTTCTTCCTTAGACTTCAAATTGTTCAATAAGAAGGTGGAATCATTATTTTTCAATCCAAATATACAAATGAGAGCTGAAAATTTTTGATATGGAAGATTCCAAGCTTGATGATACTCCTATGGTGACCGACTATCACTTGAGAAAAATTGATGAGTCTTCAGAGGTTTATCAAAATCTCTATATGTCTAAGATTGGAGCTTTACTGTACTTAACTACTTCAATACTTGATATAATGCTTCCAATATGTTTGGTTGCTATATTTCAAGATAGTCCTAAGCAATCTCATGAGAAGGCAGTGAAAAGGATTTTTCAGATATTTGAAAGGGACTCCAGATTATGGTCTATGGTATAAAAGGGATCAAAATTTCTACTTGAACTCCTATACTGATGTTGATTGGGTCAGATGTGTGGATGAACAAAGAAGTATAATTGGAAGTGCATTCATGTTTTGGGAGAAAAATTGGTCTCTTGCTTTAGTAAAAATCAAGACTCGGTGTTTTTATCTACAAAAAAAATTGAATATATTATTGCAACCTCTTGCTACTCTCAATTAATTTTGATGAAGAAAACCCTAAGGATGTGAAGGTAGAATATGATGAACCCATTCCTATTTTGTGTGATAAAACTAGTGCAATTAACATTTCAAAGAATCTGATAATGCATTCAATAAAAAACACATTTCTATCTGGTATCACTTTTTGAGAGAGAAGGTTGTAGAGCATGAAGTCAAATTGGAGTGTGTGCCTACCAAAGATTAGATTGTAGATATCTTCACAAAGGAACTTTCAATGTATAATGTTGAGTATCTTCATCAAAATTTAGGGGTTATTCCCCATCCTTATTCTAACTAGATGCATAGATGGTGCATCTATCTAGGGGGAGAAATTCATGTCATATCCTTTTCTCTTGATTGATGTGTGAACTATGCTTCCTCTTAGGGGGAGTTAGTTGTAAGGGGAATATTTGAATTTTTTTGAAGAACAAGTACTATTGGTCAAAAGGTAGAATGTTTTTTTAATTAAATTGAAGACCTTTTTCCCTTTTATCCTTCATACTAGAGAGTATACCCTTGATTAGAAGAGAAAATGAGAAAGATATAAATATTTGTGCATGACCCTTTGTCCTTGATGTTAAAGGGGGAGAGTGAGAAGTGTGTGTTACCATAAATGCTAAAGGGGGAGATTGATGGTAGTTTTTATTATTGATGTCAACACTTGACAAGTGAGTAGTGTGTGTTGCCATCAATGCCAAAGGGGGAAATTGTTGGTAGTTGTTATCATTGATGTAAAAACTTGACTATTGGTTGTCATTAATATCAACACTCTTTCTGTGGGGGAGATTATTGGTAGTTATTTTCTTTGATGTCAACACTTGTCAACACTTGGTAAAGGTTGTTTTATGAGAGAAAGTGTTGATAGTTGCTTTAGCTTGGGCCATAATTGACATATGATTATATTGAAAAATTTCATGATTGGATGTCATGTCTTATCTAATGAATGAAGCATTAATAAGTTCATGGTTGTATGTCATGCCTTATCTAATGGAAGAAGCATTGAGAAGTTCATGGTTGATTTCATATACCTACTATAAATAGAATTGGTTTCATAATGGTATATTTAGATGAGGAGTAGAACATGGAAGATGATGGAGAGTTTTTGTTGATATTCTATTGTATGTCTTGTGCTCTCTCATATTATTTCTAATATTAAAATAAGCTTCTAAAGTAAGTTATAGCCTTCACAAGTTGTGTATTTGATTTTGATCAAGAAGTTTTGTTGAAGACTATTCTGGAGAATGCTCTACATTCCTCCATCATTTAAGATCTGGTCTTGTGGTTTTCGATTCAATGTTAGTGCTCTATGTATGTTGCACTCCTATATTTTTATGTCACCAATATTTCCAAGGAGGTTCTCAAGTGTTAATAATAGAAGGTTGGTAGTGTTGTTGGTTGTCTGACTGGTCTTGAAAATTCTCTACATTTCTCCACATTGATGTATCTACTCCTGCATCTTGGTGAATGTTCTTAAATTTTTTTTGCAATGTATCAGTTCCAATATCAAGTGTTGAAGTGGTCTGGAATTTGTTCTTATAATGCTATATCTTGTGATTATGTATTTTGTGAAGTATTATATTCTTATCTTGTTTGCGGTGGCTATTGGTTGAATGATGTTATGAGATAAGTATCTAGAAATGTTGTTGGATGTTCAAGGAACATTTCTCTATGATTCACATGTTAATGTCTGATCTCTTTGGTATTGAATATTGTGTTGTGTTGGACTTTTGGGTTATTTGTGGATATTTGGCCAATGGGGCTTGTTTTAGGGCTTGTTCCTAATGATTATGAGTTTTCACCAGCAAATGAAGATATGTTATGATAGATTTGGGTTTTAACCTACCCTGTTGGGGACCACATTGAGTAAATTCTATTGGATTTATGTTTTTGGGCCGATTGGTTATGTGCTTCATGTTTCATGTACACGTTTCCTTATTGTTAACTTAAGGTGGTGTGCACCAAAATGTGAATTTGAAAGGAAAAATAAATGAGCAATGTAAAGTTCTAACAAATGAGAATTGTTTGAAGGAAATAGATTACCAAGAAATTGGAGAGCCAAACCAAGCACCACCAAAATGCAAATGAGACACGAAAATTTGATAAGGGGAAAAAATATTAAAAAACCCCAATATTATGAATGGAGGAAAAATGCCTAAGAATGATACAAAGAGAGAGAGATCACTTAATCCTTAAGCTTGCATGCTTTAATATTTGAAGAATGAGAGGAGAGGCACCTCAATAAGTAGAGGTGAGAAGGAGGAGTTGGAATGTAACTCCCAACTCAATGAATGCCACCATTCATCTATGTGTTTGCAAAGTGTCACCTGTTAAGGAGGTGGCTACAAATATTCCTTAATAAAGGAATTAAAAACAAGTCATCCTCACACATGTGTGAGATGACAAAAAAGACAAAATACTTGTAGGGATTCCTTTGGAATATTCCTACAAGTTAATTAAAAATTACATTTAAAGAATAACCTTTACCAAGTAAAGCTTAATCTTCTAACATACCCCCTCAAGCTTTACTTGGGGAGGTTACATAAAACCCTTCAATGCGTTGTAATCCAAGATTTTTATAATGAATGAGAAATTTATCTTTACAAAGAGCTTTAGTGAGAGTATTTGTTACTTTATCTTCACCTTTACAATATATAAGAGAAATTTTCTTGTCTTCAATTTTCTCTCTAATGAAGTGATGTTGAAGAGCAATGTGATTGGTCCTTGCATGAAAAATTGGATTCTTTGCTAAAGCAATAGAACTTTGATTATCATAATATAAAGGATTAGGATCCATTTGAGGTAGACCCAGGTCTTCAAGTAATCTTCTTAACCATAGTTCTTCTTTGGATGCATTAGTACTACCTTTATATCCAGCTTCTGTAGAACAATGAGACTTGATAAAATAATAATCACAATATCATTTTCACTATGCTAATCAAAATGTTAGAACTAGAAGTGATAAATAAATCATCAACATATAAAAATAATAATCACAATATCATTTTCACTATGCTTAATATATAAATTTGGATCATTTTACTTCTAATGAAACCATGAGATCGAAAGAAAGCATAGCCCAAATTATAAAATGTCAATATATATAGGTAGCAATAATAGATCTAGGTTTCCTCTCACTGCATAAATGTACTGTAGAGGGAAATTGCATCAAGATTAATAATAAAGGACTTTGAAAAATTGGTCCTAAAGATGGTTTAAAAAAAAAACAAAAATTCCTTCAATAAAATAATGAAACATAAAAGTTTCAAGAACTTTATCCCCATCAATTAAGAAAATAGATCTAAGTTCATCATAAATAAGTGCATACCATCAAATTGGATGGAAATATTTTCCATGGGTCCCAAAAAAAACTCCAATGAGACTTGATAAAATATATGATTCATTATAGATAGGGCTCCCTATGCAACATTATTGCAAACACGATTAGCGCATAAAATATATATGTAAAGGCTCCATTGAGACTTGATAAAGAGATTAATTTTCAATACATATATATAGATGGAATAAATCCATCAAGAAGACAAATTTACCAATAAAAAAATCCCTTTATCAAAACAATATAATTGTAGATGAGAAGGAAACACTAGGTTTGTTTTAAATATTGTAAGAGATCAAGCGTTAGGTAGAGAGAATGTTAATTTCTCACAAAGTGTGATAGAAAGATCTCAGAGATATATTTAAATATGAAGGGGAACAAATCAAGCCACCTTGAATTAAAAAATTAATATTAAAAAAATTATGATGGAATAATGAGAATTGCATACTATGACGTGAAGGATTATTAAGTATAAATAAGTCATTAAGATGGTATTCATGCATTCATGACTACATGAATATACCCTTTTCATATTCCAAATATAATTGAGTAAAACAAGTACACTATTATTGGGTTGATCAAGTCCAATAATAAAGTACTTGTGAAGCTATTTAAAAAACAAACTTTTTATGTGAACTAACATGTTGAGATGCACCTGAATCAATAAGCCATTCAAAAGGTTTAGAAACATTAAAACTGCATGTAAAAGCACGTCTAGATTGATTACCATTGTTATGGAACTGTTGAATATTTTGATTCATAGGATTTTTCTCATTTTTCTTTTTAATTTAAGTATTTTTCCAATGATCATCCTTATTACAATAAGTGCAATGTGGTCTCTTAGAAGAGTTAAAGTCTAGGATCATTGCCATTATTATAATGAGGTTTGGAATTATAATTTTGTTGTTTAGAATGGGGTTTAAAATTTTGCTTATGATTAGACAAAAAGGCATGTTCATTAGACTTAAGAGTACCAAATTGAATTAACTTAGCCTCTTCTTGTCTTAATAAATCATGAAAAATATCATAATCTAATTGAGTAGCTAAAGAAGGAATAGCTAATTGAGCATGAATATTAGTAATGAATTATTGAAATTGTCTAGGAAGACACTTTTTAAGAATAAGATGAATTAATATAAGATTATCTAATTTTACTCCTAAACCATGCCTTTGACTATTCAAAGCATCAAACTTCAATAAAAAATCATCCATATACTTAAAATCAGAATACCTTAAATCTTTAAGTTGATCTTGAAGTTGAATTTTTCTAGATTCATTTGAACTATCATAAATAGTCTTGAGTTTGTCCCATGCTTCATATGATGTTGTACATGTTCCAATGTGAACATATAGTTCATGTGACATGGAAATACCTATGAGGCCAAGGGCTTCCTCATTTTTGAGCTTCCATTTTTCTTGTTTATCTTGGGATCCAGATGGACCAGGTCTCGATTTGGGATCTATAGAAACATCCAAAAGATGTTTAAAACAAAAAATAAAAGAGATATGAGTTTTCCAAGAATGATAGTTAGAACTAGTTAATTTAATTTTAGGAATTAAATTTGACATGATTACACTAAAAAAATTCGCAACTTTATGAGAAAAATAATAACTATTGTAAATATTTTCTTTTAAATAAAAATGCATCCCCTTTTGATTGAATTAATTATTTATGTATAAAACAAAAAATTAGTAATACCAAGCTCTGATACCATGAAATATGTAATAAATTTGTTTTTGGTCCTCTCTATCTTTTGGATTGGACTACACTATGTTCTCATGGACGACTTAGTGAATTCATTATCTATCTTCTTCATTGTTGACCTAATGCATGATATGAAGTGTTGTAGTGGTTATAAATGAAAGATATTTTCAAATGAAGAGGTATGGATTAAGGGAAAAAGTGTGGAAGTGTGTGTATGTGTATTATATTGAATATACAACACAAAAAGTGTAAAAGAAAGATCAGTTATGCCTAATTGCCTCAGTCAACAAAGTGTTATGTTGACAAGCTTTATATCTTTTCTATAAAGTTTTTTGTACCCTACTCCAAGGTAGTGAATCTCTTCAGGTCCTCTTGTGTCTTGCCCTTGAATTTTTCTCTACTTAAATTCTTGCAAGTCTCTTGTATCTTTCCCTAAGGTTGCATCCTTAATTAGAAAGTCCTTGGAAGTGAGCCTAATTATAGTTTTGTACTGAGCATCTTTACTGTGAGTTAACTCTCACCGTAGTTTTTCCCTCATTGGGTTTTCCCAATAAATATGGTGTCATCTTATGCATGTGTTTGTTTGGTGTTTTGTTTCTCATTATTTCTAAATTGGTTAAACATTCATCTTTCATTTCTATGAGTTGTTGATCTTAAAATTTCTATATCTCTTTGTTTTTGATTTGTTTGATTTCGAATTGGTTGAGTTAAGATTTGAAGTAGACTGATTCCCCCCTCTCATCTCTAGGTGTTTCCAACATTCAATTATCAGAAGACCCAAGGATGGTTTGTAGACTTAAGAAGACCTTGTATGGTCTAAATAAAGCCCTCAGGGCTTGGTATGATAGGTTGGACAAGTATCTACATTAGAAAGTCTTCAAGAAAGGTACCACATACAAAAATCTATACATTAAAGCAGAAGATGAAAAGATTCTAATTGTTTTGGTGTATGTTGATGACATATTTTTTAGAGGCAATGATGAAATGTGCAATAATTTTGCTAAAGAAATGTAGAATGAATTTGAAATTTCCTTATTTGTTGAGTTGTCTTTATTTCTTGGACTTCAAATTGCTTAGTTTGATAATAGAATTTTTATATCTCAAGACAAGTATGTTAAGGAAATGTTAAAGAAGTTTGGTATGGAACATTGTAAACCAATAAGTACTCCTATGGTAACTGGTTTCCATTTGAGTAAGGAAATTGAGTCACCTAAGGCTGATTAGACTTTGTATAGGTCCATGATTGGATGCCTACTGTACTTAACTACTTCAAGGCCTAAGATTCCAAGATGATCCAAAATAAATCCATGTAAAATTTGTCGAAAGGATTTTTAGATATTTGAAGAGCACTTTGAACTATGTTTTATGGTATCAAAAGGGTAATTAATTTTCATTGAGTTCATACATTAATGTTGATTGGGCTGCTAGTGTTGATTAAAGAAGTACTAGCAATGGAGTTTTATTTCTAAGAGACAAATTGGTCTCTTGGTTTAGCAAGAAGCAAGACTATGTGTCCTTATCAAGAGTAGAAGTAGAATATATTGTTGTAGCATCTTGCTAAGCTCAAGTGTTGTGGATGAACCAATCCTTGAAGGACATCAAAGTGATGTATCATGAGCCCATTCTAATTCTTTGTGACAATATAAGTGCTATCAATATTTCAAATAATCTAGTGATGCATATAAGTACCAAGCATACATCTATCATATATCACTTCTTAAGGGATAAAGTTGTTGATTAGGAAGATTGGAGTATGTGATTACAAAGGAAAAAATTGTAGATATCTTCACAAAGGAAATTTCAAGGGATATTTTTGAGCATCTCTGAAAAATAGGGGTTGTTGCCCCTCCTAGCTAGATGCATAAGTTGGTGCATTTTTCTAGAGGGAAATTCAAGACACATGTTTTCCCTAGATTGATGTAAGCTACCTCTCAAGGGGAGCAGGTAAAACGTTGTTGAAAGTGGGAGCTTGTATGTTTTTGCAAGCTTTACTAAAGACCACTTCCCCTTTGTCCTTGATGTCCAAGGGGGAGAGATAGAGCAAGGAGGAGATATTGTATATCTCGTGTTTGTGCTTATGTTGCCATCAATGCCAAAGGGGGAGATTTTTGCAAGTATGTTGTAGGTGTTTTCATTGATGTTAGCAATAGGATGTCTTGATTGTATGGAGGTTGTTGATGATATTGTCTCTATTATCAGAAAAGTGGTGGTATATAGTTGGTTGCATATGCTACAATCAAGAAGGATGTCATGGATTACTATAACAACTGTTTTTTACTACTCATGAGTATGTATATGATTCTATGAATGTTGTATTCATTGTTTATTGTTATAATTTATGATAGAAGAATCTATTTCAGTCAATGGATTAGGAAGGTGATCTGAAAAGGCTTTGAAGAATAATTTGCATTCCTTCGATCTTTATGATTTGGTCTTGTGGATTGAAGGTTAGATACATTCATATATGAAGGATGCACATTTTAGATTTTAGATCATAAATGTTGTCACAAAAGTTTCTTGAGTAAGCAGAGTGATGACTATATAGTTACAATCATGGATGGTTCTAAGAAATTCTTCATATTTCTCTGCTATTATTATTTTTTATTGCAGTTTGTAGGATTTTTTTACCATTTCTATCTATTGTCACTTCTTGAGTTTCATTTGTTGAAGTATACTACAAGTTGGTTGTCAATGTTATATATCAAGACTATGTTGTCTAGGTTTGCAATAGATATGAGTTATGTGTTCATTTTCTTATGCCAACACAATGTTGCATAAAGTTATTAAAAGAAAGCATGAGAATTTTCTTAGACATCATTTGATGCTTGTGATGAAATCCATGTAATGAAATTTTAGTTCTTCAGTACCACATATGGGATGAAGTTGATATTTTGGGGATCGATTGTTTTCTAGGCCGACTTGGTTGTTTAAGTTAGTTGAGCTAATTTTTTATTATGTACACCAGCATGGGAAATTTTTTAGAGCTAAAATTGGTCTTTCTTATGGGTGATCCTACAATGCTAGTTTACAATTTTTGGGAGATTCTGATTTTGCTGAAGTCACATATTTTTAGAAAATATAATGATTTAAGCCTTAAAAAGTTTCATTTGAAGGATTCCAATTGAAGAGGGTTTGATCAAACCACTTTAGGTCAAACCCCCTCGGATAGAACCCTGCTAGTTTTAAACCATACGTATAATGGAGTCTCCTTCACGCCTATCAAAATGTTGATTAAAAACCACTTTTGATTTACCTTTTGGAGGATCAAATGAATTAATTTAAAATTTATTTTTTGTAAGTATTTAGTCCTTATTATAAGCTTCCCAAAAGTATAATTTTAAATAAAATTATTTTTATTATTATATTTATTTTTTATTTCTTGTGAACATGTAGGTTTTTCACCAAAAATCAAGCTCTTTGTTCTGCACATGTGGAAAAATAGCAGATTATATTTTATTTTTTTTGAAAAATACCAATGCACAAGATATTGAAATCGTTGATTCAACAAAAAAAAATTTAAATTTTGATACATACAAAAAATGTTATGTTGTATATAGTTCACCTATGTCTGAATTGTAATTGGTTTGACTTTGAAAATTTATTAAGAAACAAATATTCAATAAAACACTATGAAACCAAATGATATCATAATTAGAAATATAAATTAAAAAAAAATAGAATTTTATCCTTCATGGAAAAAAGTTATGTTGTATACGGTGAGCATCACTCCTTAAAAATGGGGTTTACTGAAAAAAAACTAGTTTTCAAAGGAGATGGAAAAAGAAGTGCAATTTGATTCCAAAAATTATGAAAAAAATATATTTAGAATCTATAGACAAAATTTCACAAATCACTAGTTTGCATCATCTTCAAATTCCTCATAGTTTAGCTACTATAAGTGCCCAAAAGTGAATATTTAGCTGGAAAAAATCAGTTCAATGTCTAGTTTGGCCAAAAATTGAAACCAATATTGTGGGATCACCCTTATCTCCTGGCTTGGGCTGCATTTAATTTATCTTTCTCATGGATATCTTGAAGTTGAATCAAATATGGTCATTGCACATTTTATGTTCATACCTTTCATGATTGTCGATGAGGGGAAATTTTTTTATGCTTTCACATGGTATAAATGTAAGATCAAGTGTGATAAATGTGTATAAATATTCAATGTGCAATCAATATGATTTTTTGATAGTAGTGTGTTGAAGGCAAAGTAATGTGTTTTAATTTTTAGTGAAGTGTTTATGCATGTTGGAGACAATGAGCCAAAAGAAGAAGAGTTTGTGGAGTGTGTAGAAGGAAACAAACCAATAAAATTATGTAAGTGAGTGTTGGAGGTAGTGAGCCAAAGGTAGAATTGCAAGTGTGAGATCTAGAGGCAATGAGCCAAAGGAATAAAAGGTGGAAACCTTCTAAAGGTAGTGAGTAAGAGGAAGCATAAATGTTGTGGTGTAATTTTTCATTTGATTCTTCAAGGAATTATACTAAGAGGTTGTAGCCTCATTTTGTAAGTGATTAGGGAGATGAAAAATTCCTTAGGTTAAAGACCTTAAATCTATTGTAATGGATTCAATTGTTAGGATGTATTTGGATAATATCTCCAAGCAGCTTTTCTCACCACAGGTTTTTCGTTGTTGGGTTTTCCATGTGTATTTGGTGTTATGGTTTTGTACTCTTTCTATGAATGTGTTATTTGATTAAGGAAATTTTATTCTTTGATTGATAAGTTGAAATTAAATTGAATTGATGGATATATTGATTCACCCCCCTCAGACTATATCTATGTTTTCTAATAAAACATGTTATTTAAAATTTGTGTGCATGAAAAACATAACTAGAACTCTTTCTTAGACTAGTGCCTTAGACCTAGGCCATAGAGTCAAGGGAAACACAATTGTAAACTCTTATAACGGTATTGACTAAAATTAGATCTTAATGATAATTCCTCACACTACCATCCCTTAGAATTCTACAATTAATTCTACTTACAAATCACTGTATATACCTAAAGCATGAACAAAATTTCTCATAAAGTATATTTAATCTAATCCTTAAGTAAAATACATAAAATAAACATTCATTCACAAGAACTATTGCAAAGATGAACAAAAATAGATCCTTGATCAATTTTACTCATAAATGCTAAAGATGGATACATTTAGGAGATAATTTCTTGTAAAATTTCTATAGTATTTGATTCAATATGCTAGTACTATTATACAAAATTACCGATCACATTGTCATCCATTTCTAACTAGACCTAAACATGGCATATACATACTAATATTACACAAGTGCTTTGCTTACAAAATTTTCAAGATCCTTGTAAAATAGCCCTAAATTCCTTTTTATAGCAACAAGGGAGCGAACAAGCTTCAAGCCATAGGACATATGTCACATTTTCATTTGACAATATCATCCTCAAAGGAGATAAAAAGATAAAACCTCTTGTATAATACAAAAGGAATGTTCCACTAGAAGACAAAAAATATTTTGAACTGATGAAGAAGATATCCATTGATGTCACAATGATGAAAGAGATAATGATTACTCTTTAAGGCTTTCATTTCCCAAGTTGAAGGAATATTACCTTTTGAAGTTGTTAGAGTCCATTGAAGTTGATACAGAGTAGACCATAGGAGACAAAATGAATTCCAAACTACCCAAATAAAGAATGAAAGAATTAATAAATGTCATGTCACTTAATAATCTAACTTTTATGAAAAAAAGACTTATAATTCTAGTAGTTGATTGTATTTTTCATCCTAAGCTTGATATATCATTTTTGATGGTAATTTGTATGCAATTGAGTAAATCAATATTGGATGTGTAGCGATGATACATGGACAAAATTAAATCAAATTCCTTCTCAAACTCTTTTAGAATTTGATTTTTATCTATCAATTAATCCATGCAACTCTTGAGGAGATCAACATAAATTTTATTTTCATCACAAACAAAGATAGACGAGCTAGGAGGTATTTCCTTGAATGGAGGATTCCATTGAAGGAATTCCTTTATTTCTCCATCCTCATTTTTCATATCAAGCATAAATTTGATTTCACTATTCTCAAAATTTTCTAGTCTTGTCTTTGCCTTCTTTACAAATTTATCTATATATCCCTTCATTTCCCATACCATTTTATCCATTTTATAAGTTCGTAAAATTTCCTCTAGTGGTTTGGGCTCATTTGTAAATCCCTTGTACATTAATTCCAATGAATTTAACCTAGGGACCCATTTATTCATCAATTCCATCATTTTCTCCTTGTCATCATCTATCCTCTTAACTACCATTACAAGTTGGGAATAATCCTTATGGACATTCTCTATTCTTCTCAAAACTTTGGACATAAAATGTCCTAAAAAATTTAACCTAACATGAAACATACTTTCATGTTGGCTACTTTGTATACCTTCCAAAATTTTCCTCCAACACCTTTTTTTTTCTCTCTGAGCTCTTCATTTTCCCTAATCAAATCTTATGATTATGGTGTAGAAGAATAACTCATTTCTTGTGAAATTTTTGGAGAATAAGTAGTTATTTGGATCTCCCTCACCTTTAATCTATTGTAATTTTCTATGAGTGTAAGGTGATCCTACAATAACTTGTCATATTTATTTTATAAAGCCTCAACAATAACCTTACTAAAATTAGTAGTCAATTATTAATGTGGCTTCCTCAACAACAAAAGTTTTAAAAACAATTTTTATTACCAATCCTCCTCTGACATCTTGGGTTGGTTCTACAACCTAAGGCTTATTAGTGTTGGGGGAAAGGTCCCAAATGGAAAGGGTTTTCCACTTGGGCTTGAACCTTGATCCTATCAATGGAGCATATGCTTGATCTTCTTATTGGAAAAATTCTTGACCTTTCCTCCTTATGGTGTTAAAAGAGACAAAAGAGGCAATATCTCATTCAAGGAGTGGTAATAATCCACTAACCCTAACCATTTTCCTTCCCTCTTCTAGGGTGATATTCCTAGAATTGAAATTCATCTTTGATAGTACCTTATTTGTCACTTATATTTTTCTTTGGGAACATCTACCTTTTCTAGTTCTAACTTCACATGGAACTCATCCTTCCTTGATCTAATGACAAAATCTCTAAACTCTCGATTCTTTATAATTCAGTGCCATCAATAAATTATTGGAAGGCCAATACTCTAATATCATTAGTATTGTATCTTACCCCTTATGGTGTTTGAACCAAGCCTATTTTGATGAAACCTTATTTCTTGATCTCTTTGGGGGAAGGCATTTCTTTATTCACCTCCTCATTGGTCACTTCAATTTCATCATCCTCATCAGGACCAATGGGATAATCAACCAATGGTGACTGATTAATTTTTCTCCTCTTTTGTTGTTTCTCATAAGGAATAGGATCATTTAAACAATTACATCAGGAGGGGATGGAGGTGCTTGAGGTGGAGGTAGTGGTGGTGCTACATGAGGGGGGATTTCTAAGAAATCTCTCTTATTACACCCCCTTGGGCCTTCTCTTCAAATAATAAAAAATAGATAAATGATGGGGGCCTGATAAGTAGGCCTTTCTTCTAGAGTTGGGGCCTTCCTAATTATCTTTTCAGTATTTTACAAGATCATTTTGATCCTTACAATTGGATTAGTTAGATCTCTATATATGCTACTTGATAATTGGGAATCTTCTTTCCTTTAGCCTCTTCATCCTTTCTAAAGGCTTTCTATTTGAATTTTGTTTCATTTACCTCCTTGTCATCCTTGTAGTTCTTGATGACATCTTCACTAAAATACACTTTTTGCACATAAGATGACCTTTTTATATTTATTCCGATTTGGTTTATAAACCCATCTAGATCAAAGGCTCTTGTATTTATTGAGCTATCCTATATTTATTTAATTTAGGGTGTATCTTATCTAATCCCTCTTTGTTTAAACTAAAGTCAACAAAATGGTAATGTAAGGAAAGAAGGAAACTTTCTTCTACCCATAAAGATGAAAATTGTCAATTTCACTCAACTACCATATGATTTCTAAGAATGCTATTCTATAAGGTACAAACCTTGGTAGGATGTTTGGTCCAATAGGGAAACCATATACCCTAAAAATTATACAATTTGCATGGAATAATAATCTCCCCAATTGTTTTGCATCCCCATCTCTAGCCTTCTATCTATTGGCCTTAATAAATCCAAAAACTTCTTTCTCAAATCCGATCTCTACAACCCCCATGAGTGAAAGAATCTCTCTTGTAGATTTTTTCTAAAAAATAACAATTTTTTTCCTCACAATTCCTATACCAAATTTTTGTCCATCACTAGAATGGGTTGATACTGCCTTTACCATTATTTTAATGTATTTTAAAGAGTGTTGGACTCCATTCCTCCTTTCCTACATAAAGGAACATGTGGCAAAGAAAAAAATATGATCTAAAAGTGATCATCTTGCCACCCTTCTTAATTTCCACTAATTTCATGTGGATAGCATTTGCAACATAAGTTGAAAAATCAAACCCATTATTCACTAGAGGGTTTTGAATTCCCACCACCATATACATGAGGTGGACTAGAATCTTCTCCTATGAATCCCTTCCTAAGACTTGGTATAAAGCATAATAAATTATGATGAAATAGTCCTCAAAAGTGTCCACCTTGAATGACTCCAATTCACTTGGAGCTCTTCTAACAAACTTCCTATCAAACTCTTTCACTTTGTACTTTGGAATCTAGTAAGCCTTTAAACTACTCCTATCTTGTTGATATTTATATCTGAAAGACTCAAAATCAATGGACTTACAGGAAACCAAGTTTAACTTGGAGGCTTTTGAGATGGAGGCCTTGTCAATTCTTATTAATACACCACCATTTTCAGCCCTAACCACTCTAACATTCTCATCATAATTGGTTGCAATGGCCTTAAGGAAGCCTACATCAATGAACACATTGAGTACTACTAGAGCTTCCCCAAATTATACATCTGCACATTTGAGATTGTGACCTTTTAATTTCTATTCCCATACTAATGAGTAAACAATTTCCAACCAAACATAGGGATTTTTTCATCTCTACACTCACAGGCATCATTTATTATGCCATCCACAACATTGGGACCATGAACCTTAATTTTCTTTGAGGATGAGCCAAAAAATTGTTGGCAAGAGACACTACAAATATCATTTGGTGTTTTCATTGATGGAAACCATAGTTTTTTATTCGATTCACACGATAGAATTTTCTCATTCAGGAAGTCAGATCAATTTTTTGTAATTAACTGTCAAGCAAGAACAGAGCGTCCAACAGAATTGTGTTCATCAATTCACATGCAGTTTTTTGTTATCATTTTGAGTTGTGGATATCAGGGAAGATTGTTTGGTATATGATCTATGTTACTCCTAAATATTAGAGCCTCGTATCGATCCATGTGTGAGTTAGAAGATTCAGTTGAATAATTTTCTACTTATCATTGCATGTGCATGAAGGCTGACTTGGTGGATGTAGTCATTGCGGATAATTAAGGAGTAATTGCTTAAGTTTTTTTGTGTTCAAACACATTGATTTGGGTCATTACTATGCTATGGCTAACTTTGGTTGGTGTGCATTGAGAATTAATTATGGATTGAGCTGATAGTTTGTAAATATTTTCATATTCCTTTTGGAGTTGACTTATAGCGATTAAATCTGCAGTTGTAGATATATATATATATATATATATATATATATATATATATATAAGTGATCGAGTATATCATTTTGATATAGATGTGAAGTGTGTGATGTTTGTGGTGAATATCAAAAGGATTATGCATAGTTTCACTTGTGTATAAAAGGATTTGTAATGCGAATTGAAGCAGAGCATAGCAGAAGAGAAGAATCAGACAGAAGGTCAAGAAATCATCTAATGAGCTTAACCAGAACTGTAATCAGGAATTAGTAGATGTTATTCCTTCAGTTCAATTATTCAAATGAATTTAATCTGAATATTTTGTAAGGAAGTAAGCCTTTCTATTTTGATCAATGAGCTCTAGGTAGTGTGCCTAAATGCAAGTACATTCCTATTTTGTAAAACACTTATTTCTGAGTATACTCATATTGTGGATTGGCCTTCCACCGTGGTTTTTCTCCTAACAAGGTTTCCACGTAAAAATCCTTGTATTATGGTGTTGTGGTTTCTTGTCTTATGTTCATGCCTATTTATTTTGATTAAATTTTATAAGTGCATTAAGGATTAGATTAATAAAGTTAAAAAGTGTAGAACACTGATTCACCCCCCCTCTCAGTGTTCCTTGATTACAACAATTGGTATAAGAACTTAGTTCCTTGGAAAAATTTTAACAACTTGGGGAAGATCTGGGAAAGTAGTTCAATGGATTCAAGTAGTCTTCAGCAAAAAAAATTGGTAGCCCTGGATGATCTTGATTAGTCAAAATCTGAAGTCCAAGAATTGCAAGAAAATCTCATGAATGTTGAGAAATTCATTGAGTCATTGAAAGATAAAATCAGTGAGTCCAGAGAGAAGAGAAGGGAACTATGCGATCGGATCAAGACGAAAGATAATAAGAGCATTGAAGATGAAAAACTGAGTCAATACCTAAAGGAAAAGATAGAAGAATATGAAAATCTTACTAGAGATAATACAGTCATAAAGCATGAGATGGAATCTATTATGATGAGGATGACCAAGGAGATTGAAGAAAGAAATAAGAATCAAGAGAAGCTTGCTCAGTCCTTGAAAGAAAATCTAAAGAATGCAAAAAAAAATAATGATGGATTCATTAATTTGGCACTTGAATTGCAGCAATCCAAAAATAATGAAGAAGAGCTTGAAAGATAGGTTGTTACTCTCAGAGATGAACTTTCTACTGCAAATGAATTCAAGGATAAGTTCAAGATTGGCTCAAATAAGCTTGATGAACATATTAAAAGTTAGAGTACTAAAGGTGAAAAGCAAGGTCTTGGACATGAGGAAGGAGAAAGTTCCAGATCTAGACAAAGGAGATTTAGGCAAGGAAATTAGATGAAAAAATTATGAAGGTATCCGGTAAGACAACCTAATTCTCAAAGATTCAATGGTTACTATTTTTCTTGTTATAAATTTAGTCATATGGCTTCTCAATTTAGATGTAGAATGAATTCAAGTGGTCAATTATTCTTCAGTTAGTGCTTTAATTACAACAAGTATGGTCATAAGTCAAATGAATGCAAAAATTTGATGAGCAACTTTAATTTGTAGAGATGTCAGATGTTATACATGCAATAGATTTGGCCATATTGCTAACCAGTGTAGAACAAGAGAAAATCAATGGAACAAATGGTTTGAACAAAGAAATATGGTGTGCTACAATTGCAACAAATCCGATCACATTGCTAGATTTTGTAGAAGCAGAAAAGGTCTGGTAAATCAAAGGAGAAACATGCAGAAGGATGAAAAGGGAAAAGGGAAAGTCACTACAGGTGAAATCGTGAAGCAAATGAAGAAGATATGGGTGAAGAAGAATCCCTCTATTGCAGAAAATGATTCTATACCAGCACCAGATTTTGGTAATTCCTTCGAGAATTAGATTAAGGCCACTCGACTAGGGGGAGTTCTTAAGAAAATCCTTCAAACCCCTTGTCGGTAGTTGATACCAGGATATGGATGAGTGAAGAGATTGCATTGATGATCCATAGATGTTGTTGAAATAGTTGGAGAGAGTATTCTTGTTAAATTGAAGGTTCGTGGAAGAGTTATCTTTCACAGTGTATGGAAATAAGGTATTTGAATGAGTTAGGGAAAAATCATTTATTGCAAAAAAAATTTAGGTATGTGAATGATAAAAGGTGATTTGTATTCTCCATTTGTCACTTTGCACTTTGAGAAGAAGAAGTTTGGAGAGCTTTGAAGCAAACTTTTGCAAATTTTGGTGAAAATCCAAGTGTGAAGGTGATTCAATGATCAAAGCCCAAACATGTGAAAAGCTATTTATTGGAAAAACTTGTGAACTTGTGAATTTGTGAAAATGAATACTCCATTGGTAGTTGATATCAAGGATAGACCCCGTTCGAAATTCAAGTGGCATCCTTTCAAATCTATTGAGAAAGAGCGCTTAGGTTCGTTTTCATCTGTTGTGTACGACATCTTGCATATTGAGGACATTAGAGCATACATTCATGCAAACATTAAGGAGTTAGGGAACTCACAACTATTGAATTTGTATTCCAAACACATCATAGGAGAGGATTTATGTGTTAAACTTGAGTTCAAAACCCTAGAGGAGAAGAAATTCATGCAGATTGTAAAATTTCACGTGTTTGAAGAAAGTGAGTGGGTTCGGTATATTTTGAGTTGAGTTCATGTTGAATTTATTTGGTTAATTCAACCCTTTAAGATTACAAAAGAATCTATAAGCACAATTACAGGTTTAAATTCCTCTAGTGGGTTATCGATCTTGAAGTCCGTGAAGAATCATATAGTTATTGATGCAATCGGTTCTTTGTATGACAAAAGATCTATGAAAATTGATGATATTATTGATGTGGATGTCATATTTTCCTCGATGGTCATTAGTTACAAAATTTATTATTCCAACCAAGATCATTCTGTATCCGACACATCTATCTATGCAGTGTATTAGATGGTGAAGGAGAATGCAAAGTATGATCTATGTGAGTTACTCAAAAGCTAGTTGATGGAGAATCTTGGTAAAATTAAGAAAGATAAGAAGAATTCCTTCAAATATGGTAGTTTGTTGTTGTGTTTCTTCTTTTACTTCATGAATGAGCTTTTGTGATTTGGAAAAGTACTATGGAAAGGTAACAAACTTGTAGCTGCTCAAATTAGAGATACCTTGCACAAAGTTGATAGTAAGACAAGGAATGTTGTAATCTAGGGTTATTTCAAGAACTTTCAAAGTATGATGCATGCTAGGGAAAGGATTCTTGCATCTATTGTGGAAATGTACAAAGATACTATCTGTTTTATGTTTGGCATTGATCAATGCTTGATAGAAGTTGTTGATCCTACAACAGACTGGATTATGCCAATGGGCTATGAGGTTGAAGAACATATTTTGGAAATCTATGTTGAACATTTGTTGAGTAAACCTTGAGATCTGACGGATAAAGGATTCCCACATCTATTGTGGAAAATTACAAAGATACTATATGTTTTATGGTTGACCTTGATCAATGCTTGATAGAAGCTACTGATCCTAGAACAATCTGGATTATGCCAATGGGCTATGAGGTTGAAGAACATATTTTGGAAATGTATGTTGAACATTTTTTGAGTAAACCTCAGGATCTGATGGAAGAAATATTTGGTACCTTTTCAGAAAATAACATACAAGTGCACAATCAACTAAGGAAACCTATGATAGTTTGAAGAGTATGAAAAGAAGTCAAAATATTTGCAAAGAGAATGGGTATATCTACAAAAACTGTGAGAGAAGCTAGGAGAAAAAGAGATCAAGCTGAAGTAGGAGAGCTGGCTAGAACTGAATCTACTAGTCCAGAAGCATCATCTGTCCGAACTATATCTACAAGAAGCTCTACTCTCCCTTCTGGTCCTACAATGAAATCAAGCCTTGTGGAAGCTCAAGTGAAGTCATCCAGTAGAGAAGGAAAAAGGAAGAAGGACAAAAGAAAAAGAGTGTATGTTACAGCTGACAAAGATTGGGAAACAAAATCTGATGAAGAAGTGGGATAAATTAAGCGTCGGGGTACAAAGACAAAAACAATCTCTAAGGACAAGCCTTCCAGTGAAAAATAGAAAACAAAGAAGAAGATGAAAAAAGACAAAAACAAGCATGTCTATAAAAGAAGTAGAGAATGCATTAATTAAGGTTGGTAATCTTAGGCCTCTTCATGAATGGTATGCCACCTTTGACAATGTCGGTCAAAGAGTACTTGAGGAAGCTTCAATAAAGTACTTGAATATTTTTGATAAGGCTCTTATTGAAATAATTGTTAGAGTAAAGTAATTAATTAACTTTACTCTCCTCTTAAGATTTCGCCTTGCACACATATTAGTCATTTAATAATTAATATTAATTATTAAATGCACTCACCTTTAGGGTTAGGTTTTCTTTTAGGTTTTGATCTCCTTTTATAAGGATCGATCTCTTGTATTTTTTCTTGCTCTATTCATTTTTTCTAGAATACATCTTGCACATTGTGAGAGCCAAACCCTCGCCTTGATCTCTCTCTTTCTCTGTGACAAGTCTTTTGCATGCAGGTATTGATCGGGTTCTGTGGATTTGTATTTCTCAAATCCTACATGGTATTAGAGCCAGATCTGCTGCAGCTTGTTCAGTTTTTGAAAGGATTAGAGATCTAGGTTTGGTTGCATCAGATCTATGTTTTGTTTTCTAGTTTTTTATTTAAAATAGGGGGGTTCCTTTATTTTGGTGCACTTTGAGCTCAAACAGACCTCACCGTTGAGCTCGCAGCATCCAAAAACCCCTATTTACATATAAAGCATGTTCGATTTGGACACAGTTGCTCCAGAAGGCAAAAAAAAATTGCCCAAGGCCGTACGGCCCCAGGGCACGCAGATCGAGGTTGAAAATTGCAAAAAAAATTTAAAAAACAAAGTTTTTTTTAAAAAAATATGTGCCGCTAGTATTAATGGGTGGCCATCGAGTCGGGCGGAGCCACCGGTCCGCCGCTGGTGGACTGCGCAACCCCCACGGGCTTAACCCGCCTAGCCCAAGGTTGTATGGGTGACTAGCACCCTACTGACAACCCCTGAGGGCTTAACCTGCCAACTCCAGGTCTTATGAAGAACCAAGGGCCGAGTGCCCAGCACCTAGCCACTAGCCCCCTAGTCGGCCATGTGACCAAGGGCCAATTTTTTTAGCCCCTGAGGGCTGTGGAAAATTTTTTTCCCCTTTTGAGTAGCTTGCGCTAAATCGGGCGTAGAATGGGCATTTTTTCTCGGATTTTCAAAAACAAGCTATCGTCGGAAAGCTGGTTTTGGCGCCGTACCAATGGTACTAGTAATTTTTCTTGATTTTGCAGTTTTGCAGTCTTTTTTTCCAGTCAAATTCAGAACTTGGTTTTTTCACTCCAAGGGGCGTATCTTTTGCGTCTGAACTCTATTTTGTGCAAACGAATAGGAATTGGAAAGGTATTATAGTGATCTTTCTAGATTTATAGTCTATTTTACCATAATATTTACTAGGTTTTTTTTATTCAGCTTTGTGTGTTTTTACACTTTGCTCAATTACTTGGTCATCTTGGCTCCTACATGGGATTTGTTTGCGTTGGATGGGTTATGTTGATATGCTTTATCATTGCTGAGATCATTAGTCTCTGAATTTTTCATTTGAAGAGTTATCATGGGTTTCTCTACTCACCCTTCAGTTGTTCTTCTGAAATGGGGTAATTATGAGTCATGGGCAAAGGGTATACTTACACATTGTAGGTGGCTTAATCTTTTGCCCTATTTGTATGATCTCATACCTGAACCAGCAGCTTTAGAGGGAAAATTAGCATGGGATATCATTAGAAATCACATAGTAGGAACTATATTGTCCAATTTTGATCATGACACTATGTTGGCTATATCGAACATTAATTGTCCTCACCCACTTTGGACACGTCTTTGGGAGATCTATGGAGAACCTAATCTCTCTCCATTCCCAGAGGATCCTGCTTCAGATTGTCTCTTACCCATTGCTTGGAGAGAGAATACACCCTTTGATCATGATACTTTAAAGGAGCTTGAATATTTAGACACCCTTACATATTCCGATGGATCAGAGGATTGTCTCACAGTTCCTACTCTTCAAATTGAGACTTCATCAGCATCACCTATTGTTCCTGATTCAGTGCAGCAGGGAATCATACATCTTCTAGATATAGCTACTTTGGACTCTTATGTTGCAAACATATCTTTCTTGTTTGTGGAGTCCTATATTGCAGATTTGGAGGATTATTTTGAGGACATTCATCTCCTCTACCTTGACAGTTAGGTTATCACTATTCACCCACCATTATCCGTGCCTTCAGAGGTTGCATTTCAGTATTCTCCACTTCAATTTGGATTTGACATTATTTGTTTTAGTTCAGACAATGAGACTCTTCAACATCCTATCATGGCACACATCTTGAGACAAATTGGTTCACCACTCTTCACAGGGTTTCTTCAACATCGTCCTTTGGATCCGTTTCTTCCCAAGGGGAGGAATATCACTTGTCGCTTCAAGATCTCCTTTTGGATTCTACATCTGGCATCTACCATTGTGATAGGAGTTTCTTCATTGTGGGGGGGCCTTCTTCTCTCTTTCTATCTCTCTTATGGAGACCATTGTACATGTACTTATATGATAGAAGTTGTCTATGGGGGGTATCATGTAATCAACCTCCTATCCTTCTTTCATTAGTGCATTGCTTTCTTTTTTGCATCTCTTTTTGGAGAGGAGTTTTTTCCCACTGGGTTTTCTCCTTTTCTCCGTTTCATAGAGATTTCCTTATACTTGGGTACTTGATCAGGCCTAGTTGCTGGGAACCTTGTTTGCTTTCATGCATTGTAGTTACTTTTTCTTTCTTGCACTAGTTTGTAGCTACACTCTTGCTCATCTTAAGGGGGGGTGTTAGAGTAAAGTAATTAATTAACTTTACTCTCCTCTTAAGATTTCACCTTGCACACATATTAGTCATTTAATAATTAATATTAATTATTAAATGCACTCACCTTTAGGGTTAGGTTTTCCTTTTAGGTTTTGATCTCCTTTTATAAGGATCGATCTCTTGTATTTTTTCTTGCTCTATTCATTTTTTTTGGAATACATCTTGCACATTGTGAGAGCCAAACCCTTGCCTTGATCTCTCTCTTTCTCTGTGACAAGTCTTTTGCATGCAGGTATTGATCGAGTTCTGTGGATTTGTATTTCTCAAATCCTACAATAATGAATTCCTTACCAAAAGCTTATATGAATTTTTAGAAATGAGGAGAGTGAATGCAAGAACTGAATATGATTAGTTGAGAGAGAAAATTCTTGCAAACTTATATTTGGTGATGTCTATTGAGGAAATGAAGTCAATTTTGAAAGGTGCTAAGAAATATTTCAAGAGAAAAACAAGAGTAAACAAGCTTATGATTGGTCAAACTAAAGAAGTTGAAAAAGAAACTAAACAAATTCTATAGGAAGTTTTGTTAAGGAACAAAATCAATGTTGTTTCTGAAGAAGTGCATGATGGAAATGTCTCATCTGGTCTAGTAGCATAAGAGGGAAAATAAGATACAGTTGAGGACACTCAAATTCCTCTTGATGTGCATGATACATAATTTCCTATGGAGATTGAAGCTCCTGAAGTCGTGTCGGTTGAAAAATTTGAGATTCCTAAAGACAAGAAAGAATCTGCAGCTAAAGAAATAGTGATTGAGGATAAGAAGGTTAAAATAAAGGAAGTTCCTGCAAAAGCAAGAGACACTACTAAGGCAGTGAAGGATTTTTTGGAAGAACAACAGGAAGAAATTGAATGTGAACTTTTAAAAGGTCCTATCAACTTAGACACTTTGTCTCCTATTCAGAATTTGAAGGTAGCTTCATTCGCTCAGAAGAAGGCAAGGGAAGAAATTTTGAAATCACATATTGAAGATATTGAGTTGTTGAATCTTGCATACTGTATTCTAGAGAAGATCATGCCTACATGTGTTAAGGATCCATTTGGTTCTCCCTCTGGTGAGCTGAAGAAAATTATCAATTCTATAAGTACTCATTTTGAGTCCCTTGAGAAATCAACTAAGGATAAGGTACCTAGAAGGAGTTTGATGATTAAAGGTTCAATAGGTTGAAAGGGATGATAGTTAGGGATAAATCTCTATTGGTTACTTGTGAAAATAATATTCAAAGTGCTTTTTCTGAAGGTGGTAACATTTATAAATCATGTCTATCTTTATCTAAGTTCACTGAGGACTTTGAAAAGAAAATAAAAGAATGTGAGAAATAATTAGCAGATATCACTCAAGCATTTGATCCTCTAACTATCTTTATTGGAAAGAAAGAAGGTCAAGTCGCATCCCTGGTTGAAAAGATCAAAAAATTTGAATCATGAAGAAGGTAAAATGGTTGAAAGGGTTTGTGAGCTTAGAGGACTAATTGTTCCTAAGATGGAAACAATTTTGCATGCATTGAAGGAAGAACAAGATGCTATGGCGGTCAGTGATCCGATGAACCTTAAAGCATTAGAGATGCAATATTACTTATTTTTTGGTCACATGATTATCTTGGAGAGTATCAAGAAATTTTGGGACATGAGTTTGAGCTTGTTGAAGAATAATTTTGCAGATCTATTCAAGCTTATGTAAGTTGAAGCCTATTTGTACACATGCAGTTTGTTCATAGAAATTTTTGTTTGATTTTTAGTATGCGGATTCTTGCCTTTGCCATTGATGTCAAAGGCGAAGAATGTAACAGTTAAAAATGCCTTAATCATCTTAGGGGGAGTCATGTTTTTGGAAATTTTGAAAGGTGGCAGTGTATTCATGTTGGCACTGATCCGACACTTGGTTATTTTTCACTAAGTGTTGCCATCAAGGCTAAAGGGGGAGATTGTTGGCAAGAGGCACTGTAAATATCATTTGGTGTTTTGATTGATGGAAACCCTAGTCTATGATTCAATCCACACACAAACATTTTCTCATACCAGAAGTCAGATCAAAGTTTTATAATTAACTATCAAGCAAGAACAGATCATCCGACAAAATTGTGTTCATCAATTCACATGCAATTTTTTGTTATCATTTTGAGTTGTGGATCTCAAGGAAGGTTGCTTGGTATATGATATATGTTACTCCTAAATCTTAGAGCCTCGTATAGATCCGTGTGCGAGTTAGAAGATCCGATTGAATAATTTTTTTTCTTATCAGTGCATGAAGGCCAACTTGGTGGGTGTAGCCATTGCGGATAATTAAGGAGTAGTTGCTTAAGTTTTTTTGTGTTGGAACATGTTGATTTGGATCATTACTATGCTATGGTCAACTTTGGTTGGTGCACATTGAGAATTAATTATGGATTGAGCTGACAGTTTCTAAATATTTTCATATTCCTTTTGGAGCCGACTTGTAGCGATTAAATCTTCAGTTGTGGATATATATATAAGTGATCAAGTATATCATTTTTATATAGATGTGAAGTGTGTGATGTGTGTGGCGAATATCAGAAGGATTATGTACAGTTCACTTGTGCATAAAGGGATTTGTAATGTGAATCAAAGCAGAATAGATCAGAAGAGCAGAATCAGACAGAAGGTCAAGAAATCATCTAATGAGCTTAATCGAGATTGTAATCAGGCATTAGTAGATGCTATTACTTCAATTCAATTATTTAGATGGATTTAATTTGAATATTTTGTAAGGTGGTGAACCTTTCTATTTTGAGCAGTGAGCTCTAGGCAGTGTGTCTGAATGCAAGTGCATTCCTATTTTCTAAAACACTTATTTCTCAGTATACTCATATTGTGGATTGGCCTTCCACCGTGATTTTTCCCCTAACAGGGTTTCCATGTAAAAATCCTTGTGTTATGGTTTTTTGGTTGCTTGTCTTATTTTCATGCCTATTTCTTTTGATTAAATGTTATAAGTGCATTAAGGATCAGATTAATAAAGTTAAAAAGTGTAGAACATTGATTCACCCCCCTCTCAATGTTCCTTGATTCCAACAACAATTAGTAAATTAATGCTTTGTCTAATATCCTCTTTTAAGTTGAAGAAGAGGGTTGGTCCTCTTTGGTGGACTCATGATTTAAACTTGAATTTGAAATTAAGGTTTTCAAGGGCTGAGTTATAGGGTTTTAAAGACTTTCAAGCAATAACTAGGGAAAATTCAGAACAATTCATAATAGAAGAACATATTACCTAGCTTAATTTTAACTTTTGAACTTAGTTTATTATAACTATAAACCCTAGAACAATAAATTGAGTGAATTTATTAGTCACAAATGTACTTACTTCTTGTTTCACTTTTGAAAACCCTAGTTGTCATGGAATGCACTAGAGCTCTACAAATTATTCTTGTTAGATGCTTATAATTCTAGATGAATCATTTAACTGATGGGATTGCAACATTTATAGAAGGAAAATACTTTACGATTTGGTAGAAAGCCATATTTTCCTCCATTACTCTTAGCTCATGTGAGCTAGAGCACAAAGATGCCCATTTTCTGAGTTTGAGTATGAGCCATTGATCATCAAGAAAAATTATAAGATCTTACGGTTGCTAGCCATTTGATTGATTTGAATATTTTTGACATGAGTTGAAAAGATCCCTAGATAATAAAATTGATCCATGCGGGATTATCTTTATATCTTGTCATGAGACACATCATAGGGAGAGAAGATAAAACAAGTGTCATTCTAGCCAAGTGGTAGCTTTCTATGCTTCCACGTTCTAAAAATATGACCTCTACAAAGAGCTCACGGAACCGTGAAATGCTCTGAGATGGGACCATGTGTCATTCTCTTCATGGTTTATAATTCTCACTTTCTATATAATAATTTTTCATTACCATGAGAAACTAGCACGTGTCCCTTTGGCAGTCTTAAAACTTGACATGTATCCATTTTTTGTGATTTTGTAGGCCTTATTTAGGTCTTCCTTAAGGTGCCCCATAGAATGGTATAATACCAATATAACCATGCCATGTGTTGACCTCTTGATGCATTTGATGAACACCTTTGAAAACATGACACCTGTCCTCTCGCAGTTCCACAAGGTGCTTGTGGGTTTGCCTCAGGTTTCTATATACAATGGCATAATGCGTCAATACTTGCCATTTGGCACTTGTGGGGTCTTAAAAAAGGGTCACACAACAATTATCAACACTCAATACACACATATGACTATTCTCGTGGTTCCCTAACCTTCATTTTATTTCAATAATAAACCCTCTACAGAGTTGCAAAATCCACTAAAATGTCCATTTGTCAAATTTTCATTGGTTTCATGAACCTTTTATTCAATAAAATACTCTTATGGGAAATGATAATGGGGTTTGGGCACAAGTAACTTAAGGGTCTTAAGCACATGTGCTTTTAGAACAACTTAACATTACTAGGAAAAGAAGGGGACAACTTAATAAGATAAAGGGCGCGAACTTTAGACCCTAGAGATTTAATAAATTAATTCAGCTCGTGTATCTAAGCAATAATGTTAGGCATGAGGGACCGGTAAATAGATGAATACAAGGGTCAATGTTGTAACTTAATGTACCGACACGGGTGATAGGAAATCAATTTTTGTGAATATAACAAAAGTGCAAGAACAGTTCCAAGACATGAGCTTTTTAGGATTTTAGATCTAATCAGAAGGTTTTAACAATATTTATATCAAACCTAAGCACATAGATATCATTCAAAAGCTCAGGATAAGGGAAAAAAACTAGGAGCCAAGAGATTTTCCAAAAAATACTACCACATACTATGATTTGGTATTTGCATTTATGTCTAATGCTATGGACCTACTTAATTGTGCTTCACAAGTAATATTTTTAGGTCGAAAATATGTTCCAAACTTTGTTTCAGTAGAGATCATACATTTGGAACATTAGACCATTATGATATATTTGAAGGTGTCTACCCTCTTGGTAGTATTTTCATTAGGCAAATATTATCTACTACTAAGGGCTTCTATGTCCATGTTTCATTCACTACAGGCCTTCAAAAGAATTGCAATATAGCCCTCAAGTGTTTTATGGAGTCTCAAAGTCACTAGTTTGATCAAATACTTTTTGAAGATCATGAAAAATACTTTTGACGAGCTCTGATTGCTTATCAATCATTGTCCCTCACTTCCTATCAAAGAGACAAAGATTAAAGTAGCATTGGGGCTTCAATGCCCAACCATTTCCCATCACATCAAGGAGCCTACCCCTTTGGTTACAGAAGATGGCCATGCTATCAGTTATAAGTGAAGAAGATAACAATTAAGAGACCCAAGGATCATTAGTATGTTGAATTGTCACATTTTTCTTTGGTAGCTTTATGTTAAGTTTTTAGTTTTTGTTGCTGCTAATTTTTCTATCATGTCTCTTCAAGATTTTATATTTTTTTAATCTCAATCCGTTATAAACCATGTAACGTATTTTATTTGTACATATTAATAATATTATAAGTATATATCATCTTTTATCAAAACTAAATAAATAAGTACACATTATTTAAACATATTTAATATTAACTACTTTAAATTTATTTAATAAATTTAAGTTATTTAAGGAATTTTTACTATTAATAAATATAAATTTATGCAATATAAAAAAGTGTTAATACTTAGAATATTGAGAGAAAGATTGGTTGAATTTATTGAGAATAATAATTAAGTTTACTTAAAAAATTCAAACCATTTATTTTTATAGATATGCATTTTGAATTAATTTAGAATTTTAGATTAAAAAAATGTGTATTTTTAAAAAAAAGAAGAGAACACCCTTAGAAACTTTAAAACAATAAGTTAAATATTTAACTAGAAGGTTCAAATCTTGCCTCCGAAATCTTTAAAACAATAAATCTAAGTATTTTGTTACAATTTTTAATTGTGTTTAATCTTTAAGTTTATCTTATAAATTGGATTAATTTTCTTACATGTAAATATTTAGAATGTTCACTCTGAAATTGAGTTTGCAAATCAAATTTATTTACAAAAAGAAACTAGTAATAGTTGAGTTGTTTTTTAGTATTTTCAAAATAATAAGTATTTATTTTTAATAATTAGTTCAATTTTTTTTCAAGAGAAAATTGAATGGTATTATTTAGAAGAAAAAAATTCAACTTGATGTCACAACTTATTTATCAACTTTATATTTTCCAAATAATTAATAAAAATTTAAAAGACGCATTATTTAGATGAGAACAAACACATGTCACTTAGTAAATCACCTAATTGGATTTGGTATATACATATGTGTACATACAATTAACAATGATCATTTATCTAATAATTATTAAATTTTAAAAGATTAAACTTAATAAACTTTTATTAAGTCATGAATATAATAATAATATAATAAAACTAATAACATGTGTCATAAGTGGAACGATCCATGCACCCCTGCTCTTGTTCTTGAGAGGGGCACATAGGATAATGAGGACGTGGGCACTAATGTAGAGGGGGTTGCATGAGTCATAAAAAAAATTTGAGATAGAGAACAAACCGGTCACAGCCTTAGCTATGGATATTAGAGGGTTCGAATGATGGTAAATAAGATATAAGGAATGACATTGAGAATTTAAAAAGGCCATTGTTTTAGAAATACTATAAAGAGCTCTCACTATCACCATTCATGGAGGATATAGAAGATGGATAAAGCTAGTTTGGGATACTTTTGTATGCATCTATAGACCTGCAACACTACTGTCCAACATTCATTCAAGGAAAATCAATTCTATTTTTTGAGGTGCATATACAGGTTGCTTCTTGGTAGTTTACATGGCATCTTATCCAGAATGATCTTATTCATGGATGGGGGATGGATATGAAGCTTGGGTATTGTACAAAGTGAGACCACATAAAGAATATCAAAGTGAATCAGGGAGTGTGATTCAAAACGTTGATGCAAAAATTTGGACACAATCTAATCCAAAAATTCTTACAATAATATCAAAGTGCTCTAACAAAAAGACAACGAGTTGGGGGGGGAAAGTTGATTCCAAAGGTGGGTAATATCTTGAATAACTATTTTTTATTATTCCTTTGATGTCAAAAATAGGAATATTGCTCTGAGGTTCCAAAATTTCTTTAGAGATGCTTTATTGATATAGACTGAAGTATTCTCTGAAAACTCCAAGACATAAGAGCAAGAAGATATGTATGGTTCTTAAATCTTCATTTTCCATGTGTCATTAGGACAAGGAGTCTTACACAATTCACAAGTCTTTGTTTTCTATGTGTCATAAGATGCGATCCACTCTGTTATTTAAATCTCTATATGTGATGTCTCATAACGAGAAGGAAATCGGCAGATAATAAGGGTGGTTAATTTTACATTGTTATGCCAACTAGAAATCGTGAAAGTAGGGAAAATCAACTATACTCGAGGAAATTGCAACAGATTCATTTACAATTAGATTTAAAGGGGAGACTCTTCAAGCTTCATGGACATCTTGCAGAACAACAAATAATAATATAGCATTTACTAAACAGTCATATAGAGACAACAAGAATAGCAGAACAATATAGCATATACTAAATAGTCACATAGAGACAACAAGAATTGCATGGTTCATCAATTAGGCTACATAGGAGAAAGGGAAATCTCTTTTTATTTATATTTTTTTACAGAAGCATACATAAAATGATTTAATCCATATCTAAAAATTGTATTTAAAGTTTTCATATGTAAGGAGATGAAGAGCCACAACGAAGGGAAAAGTCTAAGACTATTGGACTTCATATTCCAACAATCTCCCACTTGAAGTCCAACTATTGCTGCAAGTAAACTTTCTCAAAGATATACCCACTTTTTCAATATTATTGTCACATCTTGACAAGGCCAAGAGAAACCCTATAGAACTCGAGCTTCTCCTTTGTGACTACTTTCATAAATGCATCAGTTGGATTCACACTAGTATGTACATTTTCCAATTTCATATTGCCCTCTTCAAGAATACTTCGAATGAAATGATATCTCAACTCAATATTATTTGTTCAATTGTGAAATGATGTATTTTTGCCCAAGTGAATAGCACTATTGTTTGCAACCTAGTTTACCCAATAAACAATACAACCATAACATTTCCTTAGCACCTTCAATAAGGGAAATATATTTCAGTTCAGTAGTTGAGAGTGAAACCATTTGTTGCAATCTAGAAACCCAATTGATCGTTGTCCCAAAAAATATGGAAATATAACCAGTAGTTGACCACATTTTGTCCAAGTCACCAGCCATATTGGAACCAACAAAACTTTGCAGTTGTGCATCTTTCCTTCTAAAACTCAAAACATAATCAAAATTTCCCTTGAGGTATCTCATAATCCACCATACTCAATCCCAAAGAGCCTTACCCAGATTGCTCATGCATTGGTTGACTATCCCCACTACATGAGAAATGTCCAGTTGTGTGCATGTCATCACGTATATGAGGCTTCCAATAATAGATGAGTAAGGAATTGTTTTCATATACTCATTTTATTCTTGTGTATTGGGACACGTCTTAGAGGATAGCCAAAAATGATCAACAAGAAGTATCCTTACAACCTTTGCACCCTTCATATTAAACTTGTCCAAGATATTATCATTTTTTTTCTTGTTACAATTGATTTCTCTTTTTTGCCTATCCCTAATTGTTTTCATGTCAAGAATCCTCTTTGCTACCCCCAAATCCTCCATTAAAAACTTGTTAGCCAAATTTTATTTCAGCTTGCTAACAACATTCATACTAGTGTCAATTACTAGCATATCATCAACATACAACAATAACAAAACAAACTCACCATTCTTCAAACCTTCATAGTACACACACGGATTAGATTCACACCTAGTAAATTGTTGCTCAGTCATGAAGGGATTGAAATTAAGGTACCATTGTCTTGGGGCTTGTTTTAGCCCATACAAGCTTCTTTACAATCTATACATGAAATTTTCATGTCCTTTTTTTTTCAAAACCTTCAAGTTGTTGCATATATAATTCTTCTTCCAAGTTGTCATGTAGAAATGTTGTCTTAGCATCAAGCTTCTCCAACTTAAGGTCATATAAGGCTACTAAACCCAAAACCGCCTAGATGGTAGTCATTTTCAAAATGGGTAAAAAAACTCATTGAAATCCACACCCTTCTCCTGGTCATATCCTTTGACCACTAAGCTAGCCATATACCATTCCCTTCCACCATCTTATTCCTTCAATTTGTAAACCCACCTATTTTTCAAGGCTCTTCTATTGGGTGGAAGAGGAACCAAATCCCAAGTTTGATTTGTCATCAATGAATTTAACTCTTCACTCATAGCCTTCATACATTTTTGGAATCTCTGTCATTACAAGCTTGTTCAGATATTGCAAGTTCAACTTATCAAAGATTAATGAATGGTGAATAAAATCATCAAACTTTGATGGTGCTCCATGCTCCCTAGTAGACCTCCTTAATTGAGGAAATTGCACTTGTGAAATATCTTGTGCATCATTATTATTATTTTCATTTAGCTCCAAGGGTGACTGAATATGTGATCTAAAGAAATCACATTAGGCTACAAATTTTGTGAATGGTTGGGTGGCAGATTTGGTTTCGTATCTCTATATGAAATTGGTAATTCATATGTATATTGTGCCCTACAAGAAGATAGCTCATATCACTAGTAAGCTTTCTGGCAATAAACTTTGTGCTAATGATTTAACACATCACGCTAACTTGAGATGTGTTCTACAAGAACAAACTCCTTTACTGATTTTCCCCGTTCTAATAGACTTGGCATTATTTTCTCATTAAAAATTACATCCCGACTATGAGTGACCTATTTGGCAATGGGATCTCATACTCAATAACCATATGTCACCTCTTTCTATCTAATAAAGATACACCTTATAGACTTAATTTCTAGCTTCATTCATTTTTTGGGTGGGATGTGAACGAAGGCCTCACAACTGAACACCCACAAGTGATCATATGAAATTATCCTTCCCAACCACTTATCCTTTGAAATGTCGAAATCCAACCAAGAAGATGGACCTCGATTAATTAGTTACATCATTGTATTAACTTCCTCTCCCAAAACTCTTTACCCAAACTTGCATTAGAGAGCATGTTACGAGCTCTCTCCAAGATTGTTCTATTCAACCTCTCAAATGCACCATTTTCTTTAGGGGTGAAATAATTTTTTAATTTGTTGAATATCATTATTTGCACAAATTTTGTCAAACTCCAAGAAGCAAAAATTTCTACCATTATCAATTTTTAAGCACTTAATTTTATGTTCGGTCTAATTTTCAACTAGTGCTTTAAATTTCTTGAACATGCTAAATACTTCATATTTCCACTTTAGCATATAAGTCCAAACCTTTTTAGTGCAATTTTCAAGAAAGGTAACAAAATAATTAAACACACCAATAGAAGTTACCTCTGTGGGATGAAAAACATCGTAATGCACTAGATCCAATAGTCGTGTCTTCTTGTTATGCCCTTGAATAGATAATTTGATCCTCCTTTATTTTCATAGATAAAATGCTCACACACATCTAAATTAATAGATTTCAAACCTAGAATCCAATCCCATTTGTGCTAAATCTAAAGGCCCTTCTTGCTCATATTCTCATGCTTCTTGTGACAAAGCTTTGCCCTATTGTCCACAATTTCTATCATAGCTTTCACTTCAATGTGACTCTCTAGCACATACAAAGTGCCCAATTTGTTGCCTCTTGCAATCACTAAGGATCCTATGGTAACCTTCCAAGTGTTGGACTCAAAAGTGATGCTAAAACCTTGAGAATCTATTCATCTTGTAAAACTCAAATTCCTCTTGAGTTAAGGAACGTGTCTCACATCCCATTACAACCAATTATTTCCATTTTTATTTTAATATAACATCCCATTTACCAAGAATGTCACACAATTCATTTTCACCAAGGTAAAACTTACCAAGTTTTCCTTCTTGATAATTTTCAAGACTTCTCGACACAAAGAGGTATGGAAAGAAGCACTAGAATCCAATACCCATCCATCAACTATATTTTCACTTGTAGACAAAACTGGTGCACCTACATCCTCTTCAAATGTTTCATTTACCTCATTTTCTTTTGGACTTTTTGCCTTCTTGGATGACCAACAATTCTTATTCATGTGTCCTTCCTTTCCACATAACCAACAACCTATATTTCTAACCCTGGATTTAGATTTCATATGAGATTTAGATCTTCTTCTATTATTTATGTTTACCCCATTCTTGGGATCTCCCCCTATTTCAAAAAACCAAAGCCTCTCCAAATGAAGTACCTTGATGTGTTCTTCTCAAGTATTCATTGAGAATCTTTACAACCACATCATCGAGTTTCAACCCATTTCCATTATCATCATATCCCTTATTTTTAGACATTGAATTACTAATTTTCATTGTAACACATTCCCCACTATCGAGAAGAGAACACAAAAGAAAACTGGCTTTGATTTCCTCTTCAAAATTAATATCAATAGAGCTTAATTGGTTGGTTATAGTATTAAATTCATTTAAATGATAGGAAACATTGCTACCTTCCTTCATTTTTCAGATTGAACAATTTCTTCATCAAGAAGACTCTATTAGCAACAAAAGCCCTCTCATACATGCCTAACAATCGGTCCCATAAACCCTTTTTTGTCTTCTCCAATGCATGTTCATTAAACAAACAATTTCTAGAAATAGAGAGGATGATTGTTTCCATAAAAAAAATTCCAATACATCCCATTCATAATTAGACATCTTTTTAGGCTTCTTCGACCTTACCTCATGCAATTTTGAGAGATCCTTTTGAATTGGGAGAGATTGTAACTACAACTTCCATACTTTGAAATTCTAGCCTAAGAATTTTTCAATTCCCCATTTAGATCCATCCTCCATCTCTTCTCAACAAGCTCCCAACTATGATTCAAATTTTTAAATATAAAAAAAGATTGAAATTGAAATTGATTTAATAAAACAACAAACAATAATAGTATCATATACTAAATATTCATACAAATCTACAACAATAATTACATGGTTTGCCAATTAAGCTACATCCATGAGAAAAAGGGAAATCTCTTTTTATTTATATTTGTTTCGATAGCATACATAATATGCTTTAATACATATCCAAAAATTATATTTAAAGGGTAAACCCACAAAAGTGGTTTACAATTTGAGTGAGAAAGGAAAAGTTGCAAAGAATGACCTCATGCCAAAAATTTTGGTTTTTGGGGTTCGAACGAAATTATTGGTACGAGTGAACCAAAAGAGCGTTTGCTAGAACCCCAGTTCGAGCAAACCCATTAAATGCCCCGGGCCCACCATTCCCACAAAAAAAACAAAGGAATCCTTTTTTTGAAAGGGGGTTCACTCGAACCAGGGTTTGAGCGAACCCCCCTTTTCCCACCTTCTCACCCTCTCACCCAAAAAACCTTTAGAATTTTTCCCTTTGAAGCTCAATTTGAGGATGAAAATGGAGGAGACATCATAGACCCAACTTGATGATGGTAGTCCTCGGAATGAGCTATCCAACTAATATAATTTTAATACGTTTTGGTTTTATTATGTATTTGTTTTTTTAGCTTTATTAAACATAGATTTTTCACCAAAAATCGAGCTCTTTGTTCTGCACATGTGGAAAAATAGTAGATTATAAAACAAATTAAAACAATGAGTGCACCATATATTGAACTCCTTGATCCAACAAAAAAAATTGAATTTCGATACATATGAAAAAGTTACATTGTATACAGTCTGCCTATGTTTGAATTGTAATTGGTTTGACTTCGAAACTTGATTAAGGAAAAAATATTCAATAAAACACTATGAAACCAATTGGAAGCACTATATATCGTAGTTACAAATCTAAATTTGAAAAAATTATAATTTTATCCTTCATGGAAAAAAAGTTATGTTGTATACAATGAGCATCACTCCTTAAAAATGTTGTTTACTGAAAAAAACTAGTTTTTGAAGGAGATGAAAAAAGAAGTGCAACCTAATTCAAAAATTCTTGAAAAATATATATTTAGAATCTACAAACAAGATGTCACAAATCACTAGTTTGCATCATCTTCAAATTCTCACGGTTTAGCGCTATAGGTGGTTGAAAGTGAAGATTTAGTTAGAAAAAATTATTTCAGTGTCCAGTTTGACCAAAAATTGTAAACCAGTATTGTGTGATCACCCTAAAGTCTCCACACTTAAGGAGATGTAGAGCCATGGTGGAGTGAAAAGGCCAAGACCGTTGGACTTCATATTCCAACAATTCTAGGACTAACACATTTTAGGAAGTGGAAATCTTCCAATAGATGCCTTTGAGAGAAATCATTATAGTTATGTGGCTAGAATGTACACTTGCATGATATCTGAGATTTTTGTTGATCTTGGTAAATGTGAAAATTTTTGGCAGATGTTCAATGCTCCCCTTGAGATTCACGACATGGACTAATCGCCTCTTGTGGATCTATTAACTCTAGTAATTGTATCGAGAATTAATTGGTCGACCTTTTGGTGCAATGAAAATTGTGGGGTGAACAATTGGTATCATAGACAAAGGTGTCGGGTTCAAATCCCATCGAGTAATGTTGAAGGGGAGTTTGTTGGAAAATGGTCAGTGCTCTTCTTAAGATTCATGAAATAGACTAACTGCCTCTCATGGATCTGTTAACTTTGGCAGTTGTATTGGGCATTAACAAGTCAACCTTTTGGTGCAATGATAACTATGGAGCCAACAAAATCTACAAACTTCTTGATTGACAATCCATTTGGGATATCATTGGCATTTGTAAGTGGATTCATTTGACTAAACTTGTATAAAATAATGAGGTAAGTTGTCATTAATTTTTATAGTAAATACATATCCATCTCTACACGTAGAGATATTTTAAACTATGAAATGATAAAAAAGAAGTTACACATGATCAATCCATGCTTCGTAAAATAGGATGTGTTTAGATAATACTACTAAGTCATCAAAATTAGGATAGATTGTACCTTGAGGAATAATGTTCAATAGTTTGTGTTTCACAACGATTTCAAACAAGTAATAAAGTTGGTATCATGGATCTATTAGATTATAGTTTACTTTTGAAGTGAGTTATTATACATTTATAGGCTGAGAGAATGCCAAGGAATAGGGTTATACTCCAAGATATGTACACACCCATACACACAAATACTATCTATCTTGTTTTAGATACATCATTTAGAAATGTGGATATAAACCAAAACATCTAATCATGTCCAAGCTTGTATATCACCATTCAAACTAGGATTTAACCAAGGTTATAAATTAGAGAGGCTTGATCATGGTTTATTGTACATGGTAATCAACCAAATACTATAATTAGCTTCCTTATAAGTTTTATTAAGTCTTTTATCAACGATTTTATGGTTATCTTGCAAAAATTGGTTTCCTTGAGAGTTACCTTTAGAAATTCTATCATGCAGTTCAATTGCCTTGTCTACATCCTCACAAATTACATAGATGTCTACCAGAGCAAGTGCAACTAGAACATCTAATAATTCTTAAATCCTTTATTCCTTGATTGATTTTCATACCTTTTATCAAGGCTGCCATTTTGGCATAAGTGATGAGGATGCTGCCAAATAGTGCGGAATTTATATTTACACCCACCAATTTTAATTGCATGAAAAATTCTAAAGACCTTTTAACAAACCCATGTGTGCCTAATTTTAAATTATTACTGACCTCGAGACCACATTTCTTTGAGACATTATGTAAGATAGTTCATGTTCCTTGTTTACATTTTATACTTGTACACATTGTACAGTCTAGTTTACCTTGTTCTTAAGGTTATCTATGTGATATATATTGTCCATAATTCAGTAAAATGAATATATGTAACCTTTTTATACCTTTCTTATTTTCTTACATAGAGACTTATAAAACATGCACACTAGTTGGTATCACTATCTTTGGTTGACATTTAAATTAATTTTATTTTTTTTATATTTTGATAGTAACTATATGGACGAGGTATTTTGATATTGATTTTTCTGAATGAACAAGCCAACTAAGAGGGGGGTGAATCACTTGTATCTTATCAAAACATCAAAACCCTCATTAACATTCAAATCCACATGCATTCATTAAACCCTTAATCTATTATGAATATTTAACATGAAAATAAAATAACTAAAACTGAAACAACTTTAACACCATGCATAAGAGAACACTAGATTTATGTGGAAAACCCAAGAAGGGAAAAACCACGATGAGGATTAGCTCACAATATAAGTAATTGAAAAACCAGTTACAAGGGCTCACTACCAAAATAGAAAACACTATCTAGAAAGGCTCACTGTTAGAATAGAAAAATAAGATAGAGAATAAATGTTACACAGAGAGCATGATCTCAATGCAATAAAAAAATCCTGCACAATAGCTCCAACACCTTCGCAATCTATTTGAATGATTGCAGAAACCTTCTACTCACTACATTCGGTAATCCAACACTTGAAAGTTCACATTGCTCTACTCAATTTTGCATTATTCACATCACACTCTTCACACTTTCATCTATCTTAACCTCCTTCAAATAAGTCAACTCATACTTTTACCATCCTCAATGTTGGAACCCTTTCCAAGGTCAGCTATGCACCTCAAACATGCAAATTCAAATTAGGTCAACACTAAAACACTTGTTCGGCAGATACAAGTGAATGTGGACCACATCAAAACTTAATTGAGACCCAAATAAAAAACACTACTTAACCACACACTATCACAATCAATATTTATCATCTGCATGTAGTATAAACACCAGGTCGATCGTTACCTGTGCAAACGCCATTAATCAATTAAGTACACACTTCCTCAAACTCAAAGATGACTTGCAAACGACACACCACACTTGAACATGATCTAGAATATTCCTCAAACACCCTAAAATGCATCAAACTCCTTTGCAACAACTTCCACTTGAAGAATGTACAAACACAATACACTCAAACAAATCTTCCAAACACTATCACTTGAAAACTTATCTTCTGAATCACCAAACCTCAAATCCTCTTGAATGAGGTGAACTTCCAACACCATCAACTCATCTTTAGAATCAAAAGATCTAAAGCATGACTGTGGAGAAATGCGAAGCATAAACATTTCTCCTCTGGACACCTCTACAATGTACAGTCACACACTGGCGAAAACAAATTCTATTCTACGACAATCCATCATACCATATCTTGAATATAGCATCCCTGAACACCTCTTACCAAATATCTGAATCATATATTTATATCTTCAACCTAGAAGAATATAGAGAGAAACAATAACATCTCTTTGTATCCTAGAACAACATTGCAACATATTGTTTCCTCTTTTTATCAAATTTTCTCAAAAGGACTTGGAAACCAAGCACCAAAAACACATCTTCAACACTACCACAACCATAGACAAAATCTTATCAAAGCAACCCTAGAGGTTAACATCAATAGCTTAACTGATGAAAACATAATGCAACAAATCAAAGCATAGACAATACCAATTATTCATCTTCACCACCAATCTCTCTCAACACATATAGTTGACACCAATGCCAACACAGGCTTGTTGACATCAATGACAACACCAATCTGCACATACCATTGATCACAACACATGATGTGAAAAACCATCAAAGGCATAATAGCTCTGAACATACATGTTTTATCTTTTCTCTTTACTCAATATCCCCCTTACATGATTCTTTCTTCAACTGACTTATTCTCTCTCCCCCTTTCTACTTATTTGTCTTCTTAACATGCTTCTCTTCTCCACTGACTTTATCTTTCACATTTTCACTTGAATCTCTCCCCCTTATTACATATTATTTTTCACATGCTTCTCTTTTCCACCTTTGAAAACTTTCTCTTTTTCACATGATTCTTCTCCCCCTTTGACATCAATGATAAAAGATAAAATGTTTTGCATTATTCTCCCCCTTTGAAATTACACAAACTACTTACAACTACTCTAAATTCTCCCCCTTTGGACCACACACCATTCTATAACAATCTGCAATACCACTTGTGTGTGGAAAATATACGAAAGTGAAATAACTAACAACACACCTTAATGCAACGTTATTAGAGAATTCAAACAACAAATTTAATCTAATTGAAACATAATAAAATCTCTAAAATTATTCCATTGCTCTCTAACTCCAAGGATTTATTAAATCAAAGTGGCTCTCAGATTGTGTGCACTGTGATTGTTAAAATGACAACCTAGAGAATGAGAATTATGATCTAAATGAAATGCTATGATAATGATAATAAAAACTATCATGTTGTGATACTAATATGATATGTTGTGATAAACTAAAATGAAGCTAACATGATATGTTGTAACATGATTATGATCTAATATGATTTCTAAAATGTTGTATGCTAAATGCTCTAGTATGATTCATGAAGATTAAAACTGCATGCAAGTGGGATCCTTTTCCTGTAACAAGAGGTTGCTTTTATAGATTTTCAAAGACAATTCCTGATGTGGTAGCAAGCAATGGTTCAATTTGGTTTGGATGAATCAATGGTAGAAGATGAAAAATTTGGTGAGGAAGAAGGGGAAAACGCTTTCCCTAAGTAAAACATTGTTAAAAATGATTAGGAAAAAATTGTGGATCCATGAAGCCAACCATTTCCAACTGTAAAAAGTTATTTTGGAAAGATCAAGTAAAATTGAATGCAAGTTAAAACTTTCAACTTTATTTAGAGAAAAGTTGTAAATATGTGTTTAATTGAAAAAGCGCAATTGAATACAACTTGAAGCTTTCAACTTTGTTGAGAGAAAAGCTATAGACATGTGCTCAATTGAATATTTGATTTATCCAATTTTTTTTTTGGGGGGGGGAGATATATTATTAAATAAAATATTTTGGAATTTGTTTATTTAATAAAAAATGGGATAATATTTAAACAAACTATGTGATTTTAGTTTATTTAAATAGGATAGAAGAATTGGATAAGTCAATTAAAGTAAACTATTAAATTAAGATTGAAGCATTGGGTAATTAAATTAAAACAAATTATTAAATTTTTTTATTTAATTAAAATAGAAGAAATATAGAATCTCAACTATATAAATAAATATTTCTATTTATTTATAAGTAGATGAAATAAAAGGTTAATTAATCCAATAATTGCATTTAATTCATCAGATTCATCTAGACCATTTTTAGGTGTATACATTTTGCCCCTCTTTGAAATGATGTGTTTACATATTGCTTCAAAGAATCAATTTTGCTGCTAGTGTTGAGAAAAAAAATTCTGACATGCCCCAGATGCTGATTTTTAAATGATAATGGATATATGCCCCCTCAGGAGATAAATCGATGAATTTTTGAATTTTTATGCCTTTTTTTGGAAATTTTCAAAATTTTATGAGTTTTTGATGATTCAAGATGATTTGATGTTGAAGCGATTTATCTCCCAACAAATGATTTTGAAGTTTCCCTATTGATGAAATAATGATTTATACCCTCTTGGTAAATAAAATAAATCAATACCATAAAATTCCACTTAATTAACCTTTAAAAGGTTAAAAAGTTGATTTAGAAGTTCATTTGTGTATTTAGAATTTGGAAATTGATAGTGATTGAGCAAATCTTTCATTTTGAGAAAAATAGTGATTCCCTATCACACACACTGATTTGAGTGTGTGTGACGTCACAATCGCCCGACAACGTATGGACCTCAAATACATACCTCGAGAAACCTCTTCGTAATTCATGCAAAAAAATTTCTCTCCATTTTTACGTTTGAATTTGTTTTTTCCTATTTTAGCACTTTAACACTCTGATGTAGCACATTAGATAGTTGTTTTAGTGCATTTGATTTTTTAGTGCATAGAAGTAAGCATTTAGTGCATAGAAACAATGTAGTAGCACATAGATTTAGATGGTGCATTGAATATCTTTTCTAGTGCATTGATAGATTAAAATGGCACATAGACTATTTTGGTGCATTGAATATTTGTTCTGGCACATTGATAGATTTAAATGGCGCATTGAAATTTTTAGTGCTTTGTCAGACTATTTTTACGCATGCAAGTCAAAATGATGAAATTGTTAGTTAACTCCTTGATTTTGATGTTTTTCAATCTTGTTCGCCTTTGATGTGATTTTGATTTTTTATCCAGATAGATTTAGATGATTATTGATCTCATGAAAGGTGAGATTCGAGGATTGATTGATGATAATTGACCTCATGATAGGCGATGTTGATTGATAAATCAATTTATTAACCTCATGATAGGTGAGGTTGATTGATAAATTGATTGATAAACCTCATGATAGGCGAGGTTGACTAATATCTTGATTGATTAACCTCATGATAGGCAAGGTTGATTGATAGATTGATGCTCATGAGAAATGATCAAATTCTCACCAGATCTTATTAGATTGATAGGCTGACTGATTTTGATTGATTTGAAAAGTTAATTGATGTATGAATCTTTGTTATTATAGGAGCCTTTGGTAAATCTTTAGATTCCTGAGCAGTTTCCAAGGACATTTGATCTGATACCTTAGCTAACACAACATGAGATAGGTGTGATTTCTCATTGTGGACTATCTTCCTTGTTATATATGCCCCAGATTAGGATTAATCAGGGACTCTTGATAGCCCTTGTTGAGAGGTGGCATAGTGAGCATAACACCTTTCACCTTCCTACTGGTGAGATGACAGTGACCCCAGAGGATGTATACCATATATTGAGGACTCTGGTGGTTGGAGCTTGTTTTGTATGATCATACCAAGCAGGGAGGTACTGATGCCTTGCATAGAGTGTTTGAGGATGAGAGGATTTGTGCTTACGAGATTCCTTGGAGGGACATGGTATATGCATATGCTACACTTCCATCCATGCTTGTAGGTTTTTTCGGAGGTTTCTTATGTCCCGACTGTAGGTCGAAGGGACTTTCAATTGGATGGGGTCGAATCTTAGAGCAGATGATCCAGTAGGGTACTCGATATGCTTGGGGCATGTGTATGTTAGCCCACCTATACCATGATTTACACCAGGTTGTGTACCTTAGAGGGCAAAAATTTTCGACCAGAGTGGCATTGTTACATGTCAGGGCATGGGAGAATATTGCCATCACATGCCCTGTTGCTGATAAACAACAACCGGTCGGAAGACCTTATGTTTGTGGTTATATAGGTCCAGTTGTCCAGCATAGGCTGGGAAAATTAGAGTATTGGAGGTGGATGTTGGATGATCTCAAGGTAGTTGTATGGCAACCTTTCATTGGTTGTGAAGCTTGGGCTAAGGATGACACTGAGATGTCGTATATTTGTCAGTCTATGTACCAGATTGAGAGGACCCGATTTATCATTGAGAGATTCTTATTGAGGAGGGTTATGTAGTAGTATGGTAGATTGTAGGGTTTTCCATATGGTGTTGCTCACTATTCTCGACGATAGATGGATTCTTCACAGTGGGGGCCCACCCTTTCCTATGATGCAGCAGTTGAGGATTATCAAGCATTGCAACCAATCATCTGGGATTATCATCCACAGATAGTTGAGGAATTTATTTCCATGGAGTATGCTTAGTACCTATTTCTACATCCATTCCCTTGAATATCTAGGCCAAATGAGGTAGTGCCATTATTGGATGAGCATGAGAGAGCAGTTATTCATGGTCGTAGGAAGAGGAGGATATGGAAAAAGGAGAGATGGTAGAGATGGAGATGGCAGAGGAGGAGATAAAGAGTAGTGATGATGATAACAATGATGATGGCAATGATGATGGATACAGGAGTGATGATGAAAGAGGTGGTGGTAGAGGTGGACGCAGAGTAGCTTTCATTGTTAGTGATGTCATGGTGCCTTAGTGAAGGAGGTCTTTGGTGGCTACTACTTAGTAACATGTGCAAATCAGGGTACCCTTATAGCAGTAACAAACACAGATTACTACTTTGCAAATACAAGTACAGACTCTTGAGGGGCAGATAGCACAGCTGCAGGCATTATTAGCCCAGACACATGCATAGGTGGCCATGTTGATAGCTGAGAGAGATGTGTCCAGACAGGCTGGTGAGTAGGTAGTGGTTGAGGGGACCACCATGGGTGCGATAATGGCAGAGGTTACCAGAGTTGGTCAAGAGGCCAAGTATTATCATGGTCGATATCATGAGGTTGTTCTGGCAGAGCAGAGATTCATTTATACTGCATCTAGATCAGGTTGTAGCCATTCTCGTACCACCAAATTGGGCATGGTACAACCTCCTTATAGAGATCCAGGCCCGGACCTATGTACAGGTGCACCCGGTGCAGGTACTTCAGGTGTAGGAGGTCTTGCGAGACCAGTGATCCCTGAGGGGAGCACCTCATAGCTCCATGATCTTACTTGATGTATTTTGATCTATTTCCATGTTGTTATTGTATTTCTTGACATGTATTCATACTTCATTGTATACCTGACATTATGAATTTTTGAAATTTATATGTGTGTGCAAGTGTTTTAGCTAAGTCTAAAATGAAAAACTAATGGAAATGCAACAAATAAAACACAAAAAACACCTTGGATTAGGCCTAGTCAAATCTAAACAAACAACAAAAAAAACAAATGGAAATGTTATACCTTTTGCTCACTTAGATTGATGAGTTGGTTGGCCCTTGAAGATGCTTGGATGTATGCTCCTTGATGAAAAAATTCATGCAATAATGGAGGTGGGTGTAGTGCTTGGAAATGGTAGGTGAGTGCAATAATGGATTCAAAGTGGTTGCAAAATGGCTTGAATGCAAGGATAGCTTGAATGCAAGAATGGCTTGAATGCTCTATAATCTCTTAACCTCTTTAACTTGAGGCCAAGGCTCTCAATTTAAAGAAAAATAGGTGGTTGAGATTGAGCCATCATGGACAAGATGAATGGTTGTGGTGAGTTGAGGACTCACAAGCCCTCACATCTTTCCATGTGGAGGGTGAGATGGAAAAAGGACAAGTGACATGGAAAAGGCCATGTGATGTGGAGGTACTTGAAAATACCTTGGGATTGGAGAGTATTTCTTCAAAAAGGAATTCTTTTTCCCAATATGGGGCTGATAGTGACAAGTGAGGACTTTTAGAAATTCCTCTTTTATCACCATGGGGATTGGAGAGGGTGTTGGAGAAATAAAAGTGAAATTTTAATTCACATGTTTAGAAGAACCCAATGGATAAGATAAGGTCCACCTAAAGGAGGCCCTTGTCCCATGTGCATGATGTGACCTATGAGAGGTCTTGGGGAAGGGAAATGCATGGGAGGAGTAAATGGAATTTAAAATTTCATTGGAAAGGACATAGGGAAGAGGTCAATACTTGATAAGGTAAGTACCATGAAAGGTTGACTTAAGGACATCCCAGAAAAGGTAAGTGATTAGTATTAAGGTTGTGCAAATAGTTGATTAGGAAAATTAATGAAGATTAGAAATAAGTGGCTAAATATGGAGGATGTGACATTAATTTTGATTAAGGATATGCACATCTTGGTCAAGGATTAATTAGATTAACCCATATTAGTGAAAAGGTTATGGAGGATGGGACAAGGAGAGAGAAAGAATGAATTTAAAATTGAAGAGGATTATTGACTAAATTAAATAAATTGATACATTTATTTAATTTAGAAAGGAAATGGTAAAGGATAAAGTATTTAATTAAATACTTTTAGAAACCTTAGAGAATGGGATAATATTAATTAAATATGTCATTTAATTAATATAGATAAATTAGACGAATAAATGATAGGATTTTGATAATATGGGAGTAGTCAAATTTGTATGTCTACATTTTTCCCCTCTTCGAAATATTGTTAGAATAACGATGTTTCGAAGAAAAATAAAATGCAGATGACTCTATAAATGAAGCAAATAGGAAAAGGATGCCTTGGCATGGGAGAGGTTATGTGAGCTGCCCAAATGGAGGGGAGTGAAGGGATATGCCCCAATCTCATGTGAAAATGACCAAGATGGAGGTATGTATGAATATGGTAGGGTGTGCCCCCTCAAGAGGGTGGTTGGGGAAGAAAAAGGGTCCCCAGGTGACTTTTTGATATAAAGAAACAAAAAGTACCATTAGATAGAGCTCAAAAAATCAAGAAGATTAGCTTTTGAATGGAGTCAAATAGACACACGGGGTGCAAATGGTGGCCCTAGGAAGTGAGAGGATTAATTGAAGGAGAATATAGTTAAATAAAGGGGAAAAATACCCTTTATTTAAAAAAGGGAAAAAAAGGGGGGAAAATTATCTATAGCAATTTCAGAGTTATTATTCCTCATTTGCACAGCTGGCAATTGAGTGAGAGAGAGAAGAGGAGAGGAAAGAGACAAGGAGAGAAGATATCGGAGGATTGTGATGATGATATCATCCACTAAGGAGACAAGGTGTAGAGTTTCTACCACGAGCGTGCGGTCCCTTGCTAGGTTAGGCCCAAACCCTCCTTGTGATTTTTAGCATTTTATGATTTGTTTTTAAGTTATAATGTTATTCAAAAACATGGGTTTGGGTATGGGGGTAGAATAGAAAAATGGGAAGAGGGTAAAAATCAAGTTTTCCCATCAGGTAGGAAGAAACGCCAATTAGAGGCATGGGGGAAAAGGGCATTTTTGAAAAAAAACCAAATAGAATGATAGAGAAAATGGGTTTAGTCTCCCACACAGAGGCGGTTGCACCCTAGAAAGGGCGGTCACGCCCAAAGGATGGGCGACCTTGCCCACCAAGGGGCGGTTGCGCCCCCATGAGGGGTGGCCCCGCCTCGACAGGGCCGACCCCGCCCATCGAGGGGTCGTCGCACCCCAGCGGGGGTGGTCGTGCCCGGAAAGGGTGGCCCCACCCCATAGGGTGGACCCACCCCGTGGGGCGGCCCCACCCACAGAGGCAGTCGCACCCCGAAAGGGGCAGTCATGCCCCAAGGAGCGACCCTGCCCCGAGGGGCGACCGCACCCGGAAAAGGGAGGACACCAAGGGAAAAGAAGGGGGGCAAAAATAAATAGAAAAAGGGGAAAGTGATAGAAAGAAAAAGAAGTGGGACAATTGTGGAATGTTGGCTAGAGAAGGAGTGAAGAAAAGGTTAGTGCAAAAAGAACCCAGGGCCGGGAAATAAATGAAGGAGAGGATTGGATGACTGACAGGTTGTGTGATGTGATTGCAACGGTTTGATAGTTTTTGGACTTGAGAGAGGATATCATAAGTGATGGAAGCAATGTGATGAGTGATGATCAGAGCAGATCATCAGGCCTTGGCCTAGGCAGGGCAATGTTGACAATCCTTATCGAGCATTGGGATTAAGCAACCTCAACTTTCCATCTCCCGACAGGGGAGATGATAATGACTTTAGAGGACGTGGTATATATTGAGGCTTCCAATAGCAGGTCGCATGGTGAGCACTACGAGATCAAAGGGAGAGGCATTGGATTAGACCATGTGGTTCATGTTCAAGTGAGAGGACCTACCTATGCAAAAGAAGGGGATAGATGTGGAAAGATGTTTGCATTTGAGAGTACCACTGCTGCCATTGTACCTATGTGGATTGATCATCAGGATACTGATAGCGAATAGGAGTGGGTAGTTCTACAGCCTCAGCTACATGGAGGTGATTCAACATATTGTCAGGGGGAGGGATGGAGAGTTCGCATGGGGTCCATGCATCCTTGCATAGTTGTATAGGGATATGCACATGGTATGCTATCGGGAGGGACTCAACATATGTCATGTGACATTTCTTCGGGTATGGGTGTGGGAGCACATCAATGTGTCTAGGGCAGATGTAGTGAGAGTGGGACTAGAGGATGTGTCACTGCCAGTGGCGTAATGGTATGGGGTAGAGTAAGACTGGGTGTGGTAGTATCAAGGTTGTGGAGATTTAGATGGATGGAGGAGATTATTTGATGAGTTGAAGGAGGAGGAGGAGATAGCATGGAGGTCGTATATGACATGACACATTACCAAGTGGAAGGAGGATGAGGTGAGACATAGGAGACACTTCATGACTCGATGTTATATAGTCGAGAAGGAGCCTCAGATAGTGGAGTCACACATGACAAACTGGGTGATGAGGAAGTTTGGGTTGACATAGGATATTCTAGGTGTAGTAGAGAGGTTGAGATGAATTTCACAAGAGTGACCATGGGGGTAGCCGATTCCACCAGAGTTTGTGAGGGAGCACTGGGAGACACTAGAGTAGGATCTGGTGACCTATCTAGGGTGTACTAGAGAGCTAGTAGAGGCAAGAGTAACCGTGAGATATTTTGCATGGTTTGTGCGACACCGACCCTTAAAGGTTACCCTAGAGGAGCCGATCAGAGGGGCATTAGGATTTGGACCGGAGGATGAGGTAAGATTGGCAGGTCAAGCGAGAGGGAGAGGGAGGGGACAACCAAGGAGAGAGTCGAGGGTAGGCAGGGTAGGAGGACAGTAGAGGAGAGGGCTAGGGGCAGCTAGAGCAAGAGGAGATCAGCAAGGAGAGAGTCAGGGTAGCCAAAGCAAGAGGAGATTAGTAAAGCAGAGATTTAGGGGCAGCCATAGCAGGAGGAGGTCAAAAGAGGAGAGAGATAGAGGTAGGCGGAGCAAGAGGACATGGAGGAGAGTGTCGAAGGCAACCAAAATAGTACAGTAGGAGGGGGGGCAAGAGGAGGATGAGGAAGGAGGTCAGAGGAGGTCGAGTAGGAGGAGATGGAGGGCTTGGGTCGAGCCCAAGGAGGAGAGACATGAGGCAGAGGTGATGAGGGAGAGAGAGGAGGATGAGGTGATGGACATAGGAGATGAGGGGGGTTTAGAGGTGATGGATATGGACGTACATGATATTCATCCATTAGCCATGATGTTGCTGATAGCAGAGGATTTGTCTGTGCACTTGAGAGGAGCCGAGGTGAGGTTGCATATCATTGAGAAAAGACAAAGAGATATAGAGGCGGTGAGGAGTAGATTGGAGGCTCAGGTGATCATGTTGCAAGCAGAGATAGCTTGAGTGTGAGAGGAGAGTGAGAGGGAGTTCCTGGCGATGGCTAATGTAGTGTTGCGTCATGAGGTGGAGATACAGAGGGAGGGAGAGAGGTTGGGAGCCAAGAGAGATGAGCTACGAACAAAGGTGAGCAAGTTACAAGAAGAGGTGACTCATTTGGAGGGAGAGGTAGTAAGATGGGAGAGAGACAAACTAGAGGTGACTATGATGATACTGCAGGTGGGGGGTCAACGAGAGTCTGGAGGAGTGACCAAGAAGATATCGATAGAGACTCTGGTGGAGGTGGAAAGGGATATGTAGGATCTGAGGACGCAAGTGGAGGGACTTTTGAGAGAGAGGAGGGAGTTGAGACGGGAGTGAGATGAGCTTCATGACAGATTTGAGGTGGCAGAGGAGACAATAGGAGATATGGGATAGATGCGGGAGAGGGAGGAGACCATGAGGGTTCGGGTATAGGTGATGGAGACAAAGAGGGATGCCTTATAGACACATATGTAGGTCTTGCAGTAGGAGATGGATATAGCAGTGGCACAGATACAGGCTATGGAGAGAGATACAATGCAGGGGTAGGTATAGGCAGCACAAGGTGGTGAGACCGGGGTAGAGGTTTAGATATTGCAGGCACAAGTACAAGCTATGTAGGAGGAGAGGGATAGAGCCATGGATCAGATGTTGTAGATGGGAGCAGAGATTGAGCAGCTATGGTTAGCATGGGGTGCATGGGCATAAGAGAGGAGGTCCATTTGTGGATTTCAGGATAGGTATAGGGTAGAGCGAGACACAGCCAAACAACAGGTGGGAGATCAGGAGGAGTATATGAGAGAGGTGAGCTACTATATGTGTGTCTATTTCTTGGTAGTGCCAGATCTAGGATAGCGGGTACCTACCTATGTTCGAGTAGTGCCAAAAATGCCAACACCATCCCAGTCAGCAAGGATGCATGCCTGAGGATATAGTAGAGTAAGAGAGACACCTCCACGTAGAGGGCCAGTTTTGGAGTCACCACATAGGTTGGATGTAGGTAGCTCATGGTTTAGAGAATTGGAGGGACATGATCCCTATTTTTGATAGGTATAGGATGGGATTCAATACCGAGTAGTGAAGATCAGAACTGAGCTATAGCTTTTCACTCTTACTTTATTTGATGACATACATGATGGATATGTATTGTGATGTATATGATGGAAATTATTATGGATGATGTGATGGACATTGTATTTTTTTTATTTTTGGTATGATATGCGAGAGCTCTTATTGACATTATGGGATGTGTATGTGGTGGATGATTTATTTATGCATATGTGTATGTTTATGGTTTTATTGTGGATGGTCATTATGATGCAATGGATGGACATGCCTATAATGATTTATGTTTATTCCTATATGGAAATATGATTATGATTATGATATGTAGGATTCCTAACGTTTATCATGCAGGGTGTGATGAATGATTTATGATTTTTTCTATGTGGATGACATGATATGATATGTATGACATGTCTAACACCTATGATGCAAGATGTGATGGATGATTTATGATTGTTCCTATGTGGATGGTATTATGATGTCTAATGTTTATGATGCAGAATGTAATGGATGATTTATTATTGTATATGCTATGGATGTAGAAATGAACCTAACAATGTGTGATGCAGGTGATAATGCATGAGAGATGATATGCACTAAGATGAACATGCTAATGAATGAAAGGAATTTTAAGATGTATAGAATAATCAAATAAAATTAATCTAAATAGATTTTTAAAAAATGACTATTATATGGTAATGCACATGGAATGAAATGCAATTTAGTGATCCTAAAATAGGGGATGAGAATGGAACTAAAGTCTAAGAAGTAAATGAACTGCAATGTGATAATGAATGTAAATAAGGGTCTACATAATGATGGAAGTGAAGGAGGTGATGAGTGTGAAACTGCACCTGTCAAGAACCATGGGAGTCTTGAGAAGAGAGGAAAAAAGAGGGAATCAATGTTTGCACAACCAAAATCCTAAGTCAGGGGTTGGAAGAAAAAGGTATGGAGGATACATGAATGCAATGGAGAAGACAATGAAATACAATCCTAATGCAATTTTCCATCTTTGGAGCATTGATTTTTTCTATAGCATAAGACACCAGGTACCTTGGTATGTGGACCAAGGCGGATTATTGTCTAATGCATAAACAAACACAACAAACAAGAAGGCTATCCCAATACCTCAAAGTCGCAATGACTTTGGTTGGGCCAGCTATTGGGATAACCACAAGCACAAAAGGATGTCCTAGCGTAACACAAGACCTCAGTGGTCTTTCTACTTACTACGTGGGACAACTAGGAAAAAAACAAACAAAATAAAAATAAAGATATGCTCCTATGTAAACCATTCAAAACACACCATAATATGATAGATCATGGTGGTCTTGATAAGTGATGATATGGAGATCAAATGATAAACAAAAGCCAAAAGTATCAAAATATTACAATCAATTTCAAATTTTCCTTTTCCATAGGATCGAGAGGATGGATGGGGTTGATGAGGTCTATTAGGAAAGATACATCCTATTGAGACCAAAGATGGAAAATAAACTAAAAGATCGATAATGACGTAGGATATTTGAAAACTGATTAAATCGCATGACACAAATCAATTCCATTTGTGAAGCACCAGCTAGATAAGGACATACTTGACAACACAACACAAGACACAAGACACAAGACTAACACACCCTAAAGACCTAGGGGCTTGGGGGTTGATTAAAGATCAGCCTTGCCTACATGAAAGTGCAGAGCCCTTGTAGTTCAGGAAAAGACCATGGATAAAAATGAAAAGAGGAAAATGAAGACAAATGATGGAAGACAACAAGAAGATAGACCAACGACAAGGAAAAACAATGCAAAAGAAAAAGATAGCACCATGGGTGGATCAAATGATCAACCTTTCCTACGTACAAGCATAGGAGAAATGTAGTTCAAAAAAGATGAAAGACCAATAATGGATAAGAGTGAAAAGGGGACAATGGTGACAAATGATGAAGGAAAAAATGACCCACGAGCGGATCAAATGATCAACCTTACATATGTGAAATCACATGGGCAATGCAGCTTTTCAAAGACAAGACAGATAGGAAAAGACAACAAACTAGACCAGGAACAGCCCCGTGGGCGGATCAAGTGATCGGCCTTGCCTACGTGAAGGCGTAGGGGCAACGTAGTTCACCAAAGACAGGATAGGATCTAGATGGAGACAACCAAAATGACGAGATGACACAAGCTCATATTAGGATAAAATCTCAGGCTGATGGATAGCAAATGAAGTTCATCTAATGCTCAACCAAAATATACCAAGCGACGAGATGATGGAAGGATAGGATTGATAAGGATGATGGATAAGTCATAACTAGGATGCAAGGTAGATAATGATTAAGCC